>JAKCPI010022830.1:0-46983 GCA_023213315.1 Euborellia annulipes
GGACATTAAGTCACACCCATGCGTTTTCTACTTGTGATTATTTCATTGTTTTTATAAAAGAAAATGAAAAATCTTAATTGGAAATTTTCTAGGTTTGAACCATGAAAGTTTCCATTAAAAAATATATAATATTTTTTTTAAAAACAATGAAATAATCACAAGTAGAAAAACGCATGGGTGGGACTTAATATTGTCCCTCACTGTACCACCAACCCTGATTCTTGCTAAAACAGCATAAGTCAAGAACAGTTTTTTTTAGGTTTTTTCATTATTAATACTGATAAATTGTGAAGGTTATTCGACAGTTCAATCTTTTAAAACACAAATATTATATTCAGCCCAAAAAAGTCCTTTAAAACTCGTTTATTTGTGAATTAAACAGCAGCTGACATATGTTGATACAGAGCTTTCAAGTCACCACCAACAAGATCCTTCCATGACAATGAATTGTCAAATCAAAGTTTCAAGAATTTTGAACTTTACTTACGCAGAAATATAGAGTCCCATATCCCAGTGGTCAGGATTTGAATCTGCTTTTGGATTATGCTTTGCTTGATAGGCGCAAAAAGAATCAAGCAATTTGCCTCTTTCTCCTCCATAGGCAGGTAAATCAGAAGGTTGATTTTTTAACATTTCCAGACGAACTAAAGCTAAATCGATAGCAGTACCAGCTGACGGATGATGATACAGAGCTTGCACCTTCAATAGGCATATTAAATATTATTCATTAATATTTATTGATAATTAATAATAAACTCACGCCATTGAGATAAGCAAGAAGCATGTCTCTGAGTTGAGCATCGTCGTGTCCCAAATAAGGTCCAAACATTCGACAAGTGGCCTCATCAGCGAACATCGCTACCTCAACAGTCAAACGAGAAAGAAGCTCTTTTTTCACGAATTACTTCTTGTTCTTTATCGAGCGAATCAATTGAATCCTCTTTCTTAAAAGAAATAAATATTTTTCTGAATATTAATGCAATCAAAAGAAAGACAAGGGCGAATTCTCTTAGAGAGGGGAGATTGATTGTCAAACGTTAAATAAAAATAAGATTTCAAAAAATATTCCCTCCTTAGTTAAGAATCCGCCAATGGAAAATAAAAAAAAGATTTCTTACAAAAATTTCTTCTACTGTTTTAAACTCAGCATCGGCAAGAGGATTGATTATAAAAGGCGCTGGAAAAAAGAATAGAATTATTTATTATGATTATATTTTTTAAGGAATTGAAATGAATTTATTTTAATTCATGTTATAAAATGGGTCAACATAACGTCATATTTGATATAATAAAATAAGATGGATGAAAAAAAGAAAAATTAAGAAAGGCAAACTAACGTTGTGAATAGTGCAAAGTCATGTCAATTCAAAATACTTATATTCCTAGAAAAGGAATAAAAAAAATCAAAGATAAATTTTTATGATTTTAAAACCACATTAAAATAAAAATAAAACCAGAGGCGTAACTAAATTAGTCGCCCAAGAATGGATGATTTTTGGAAATTTAAAGAACTACAGAATATCGCAGATACACGATTTTTGCGTTCAAGGATGATAAACAATTTTTAGGCGTGTCCAAAGTTAAAAAAACTGAGCGAGGGTATGAATTACGCCTCTGAATAAAAATTGCGAGAAAAAAAATTCCATAAGTAACAATTGTAAAGCAAGAGCAGGGCTGCCAACCAGATATAAGAGATGGCCGTTGATTTCGAGTTCTTTTGATTTCAAGCAACGTTAAATCACACTAATATAAAAAAAAAAATTGTAATTGCAAAACAAGAGAGAAAATAAATAAAGAATAAAAAATATTTAGTTTGTAAAATTCCAGTGTTTTTTTTTTTCTCACCAGTTTCTCACCGCCAAGAAACTAAAGATGGCAGATAAAGAATGATAAAAAAGAATAAATTTTCCAGAACGTTTTTTTTTTCTAATAATAATTGTACTGAACAAACCTGAATACTCTAAATAAAATCACCCGAAACACCGAAAAGGTATTTATTACAACTAAAACGAGATGAAATTAGCTTATCAGCAAATAAATGTTGATTTGCTAGATAATATTGAAATCTTGAAAGTGCCTAAAGTAAACCGAGGACAACTATGAGTGTATTTGGACTCAAAGAGGGGGAGGGGGTAAAGGGAGTATTTACCCTCCCCCTGAGATTTGAGAAAAATATTTTTTTTGGGAATTAAATTCTCTGGATTCGCTCTTGCTTTCTGGGTCTCCAGACATACAAGTAAATGAAGAAGTCTTTATGAATTATTAGTCCAAACAAATTAGTCCCTTGAACGAATATAAGCTGAAAAGCAATGATTTTATATACAATCATTATATTTATATTAATTACACTAACTGACAACTCTAAATTTGACTCAATGCTTTGAAATTTCAATTTTTCTCTCTAAATGAACTGATGAAGCCGAAACTTCTTAAATTTGAAAATTTTTTAATATGTTAAAAATCTCCTGTCTCTCGTTGCTACATTTTTTGAAGACCTCGGAGTAAAACATAAAAAGATTTTTTGTACATTTCTGAATTTAATTTATGAAGAAAGGTTTCATAAGGATCAGGAAGATGTATGGCAGCCAGCAAGTGATAAACAAAACTATTTGATTATCGTCGACGTTTGGGGATCACGTCGATCCCATCTTCAGGCTGGCTGCCATACATCTTCCTGATCCTTATAATTGCCACTCAGCCATCGAAATTCTTCGAAGAAAGGTTTCTTAGCAAGTACTTAATCTGCAGGTGGATGGTTACAGGGCATTAAAGAATAAATTCCCATTTTTTCTCTTGAATTTTGAGAAATTCAATGAATTTCGTGGCTGTTGATTTATGCAAAAGGAAGAGGAGCAGGAACAGCCAAAAAAAAAAATATGAATGCCTGGATTTTCAATAATTACTGAGAAATTTCGGTAATTGATGAGAGAATAAAGTTTTCCCGAAACGTGTCGATAATTGTTGAAAATCGGAGGCTGTTCCTGCTGCTCTTTTGAGAAATTCCTGACCATCCTCAGGTCTACAAATATGAGATTATATTATTTGTAGACTTGCAGTATTCACCCTAAAAGACGTAAGAAAAAATAAATTTATTCTTTATTATTCTGCAGATTAAGTAACTTCCTAGGATCCCCGGATTTTCAATAATTACTGAGATGTTTCGGTAATTGATGAAAGAATAAAGTTCCTCCTCCTAACTAATTACATAAAATGTTCCTAATAGCTAAATTTAATTTAGCTTCCCTTGGGAAAATAAAACTTATAATTATTAATAATTAAACCAACCCTCTTGTTTGTTAAAGGAATTCGGAGCAGGAGATCGTCGAACAATATGAGGATGCCCGCCTTCGGTCTCTCCTTCCGCCAAAAGAGCTTCTGTAGCAAATCTGTTCAATCTTGAAGGCAGAGGACGAACTTCCAGAGTGTCATTGCCAGTCAGAATAAATCCATGCTAAAAAAATCATTACATTTTAAAAAGGTGAGATATTTTTTCTTTTTATTATAAAGCAAATATCACAAACCACAGAATTGGGCTGACACATAGAAAGAGCCGCCACAGTTGAATGATCCGGTTCATGTAAATAATGGCAATGAGGAATTGGTCCTGGAATTTCAACAGGATTTAGATCTCCGTATCTGGTAATAACTCGAAGATTTGGGGTGATTAATCCAGAATTTCGAAGTAAACGTAATGAAATTGGCCTAAAAAGAAAAAATTATTTATTAATAATGATTTTAGAATGTCTGTAAAGTCAGATTTTTTAATTGAAAGTTGGAGAAACAAATTATTTTATTAAATTGCGAAATTTTAAGATTTGACATCGTCCAGTTCGTTAATATATATTCATTCCTCACATCTCAAGAGTTATATTCATTTAATAATTTTTTTATTTACCTTCCAAAAGCTGTAAATTCATAGTTACTATTTGAATCCTCTGCAATGTCAGCTTCTATATCAGGCAATGAAGGCAACAAAACAACTTGATATTCTTGAGGCGATTTAAAAGAACTGAAGGTGTTTCCAAAAATAGATGAAATGTCTTCTCTTGTCAATTCACTCTCAATTTTATCCTGGAGAAAAAAAAAATAGGGTTGACCATAGAAGGAAAATTCAGAAGCCAAGATTCTTGAAGAATGTAGGTTTGCATTCGTTTGTAGGATCAATTGATTTGTGGAAAACGGTTTGTCTGTCACTACTTGGGATTATATCCTCTGCCCCCTATGATTAAATCTATAATAAATTTTGTCAAGTCCTAATGTGCTAGTTGTGTGCGAAATTTTTATTTAGTTCTTGATCGCAGAGAATAGTTGAGGTAGAGAGGTCATACCATCCTTGGTTTTTACTTTCTCTTACCTATGTATATATGTAATATATATATAGAGAGAAAGTATTGGATTCATGTCAAAAATTCGATGTCGAGATTTTGATGGATCTTCACGTTTTGAGGTCCCCTGAATCCAAAAAAGTGGTTTTCGCGACATGGTCTGTCTGTGTGTGTGTCTGTCTGTGTGTCTGTGAACAAAATATCTCAAGAACGAAAAGAGCTAGGAAGTTGAAATTTTATATTTAAGTTAGGCACCCCCATGGGACGTGACACGAAGCTTTTGAACAAAATCGACCAAAGAGTACTAGTACTTTACTGATTCACTTTTTCAGTTTTTTTCGATTTTCTCAAAATTTGCTCCAACGATTTTTTTTAAAATTCAAAAATCAATTATTTTTTAGATTCTCTATAAAATGTATATTCTCTTTTTGTGATTGAAATCTTCTGAAGACCACTTTACTCTTGTACTCCATAGAAAAGATAGGAGAAATGGTTGCCATGGTATCAAAATATAAATATTTTCCCATACTTATAAATTTTACATCTTGAATTCAATTGTACCCTACTGTCGGAAACTAAATACATGTCGACACAAAAAATCTGGTGTGACAAGCACAGTACACAACTTTCGATTACCGAAGGTAAGAGAAAGTTGTGTGCTGTGCGCCAGTCACACCAGATTTTTGTTTAATGGTGTTTTCGAACAATTTTCAATCATTATAACATATTAATTTTATATAAAAAAAACTTATTATAAATAGCTTATTTATATGTAAATACTATATGTGATTGAACATTTATTTACGTGCCTATATTGACAGCCCACAAGCTCTGAAGATGGTCTCAGCATGGGCGTAACTAGGGGGTCCCCCCCAGAAGGCTCCCCAACTCTAGAAAAATTTCAGGCCTCCCGGAGGATGGCTGGACCCATGGCCCCCCAGCCAAACCCAAAATATTCCATTTTCTCTGAATAAGTTCTTTTTAATTGGATTTAAAAAAAATTAAATAAATTTTTGCAATCAAATAATAGCTTTTGTTACACTCACCCGCTTATGGGTCTTTTTCGGCACGTCCAGGAATTACCGGCCTTATCTCGGTTAATATTTGGTCTATTAATTCGTTTATGTACCAAATTTTAGCAAATTTAATGCTCTACAACTTTGCATTTGAGTAAGGTGAACGAAATATGCTTAGTTTACGAAATGTAAGCGAAAAACTGAAAAAAGTTCAAAATTTTTTAGCTTTCCTCCCCCCCCCCCCCCTTCCAAAGCACAGGGACCTCTTTCAAAAACTTACGATAGGCATCCTAGAGTATCCCCAATAACCTGTAAAAGTTTCATTTAGTACTTCGAAATTACTTCCCAAAACCCCCCTATTTTTCATTTTATCGAATGGACTCTATATATGTTAAATGTTTAGAAAAAAAATTGTAAAACAATAGTTTTTATTAATATATATTAAAATATTAAAATTTGTTTTTTTTTTTAATCACAAACACTTTTTTCCCATTCACACGCGCATACACAATAATGTCAATACTTAATGTGAAACAATTTAAATTTTTACATAAAATATACAGTAGGTCGAAAATGAGCCTGAAGGGATTTAAACGAAAAAATTTTGAAGGTGCGGTGAGGATTAAGAGAATCATTTGTCTTAGGTATACCATGATATGGATTTTATTGAAACATACCATATTTTGAGAAAGTACACTGACTGAGATTAGCTGAGAAAAAAATAAAATTAGACTTAACTGTGCCATAATTTGGCAATGAGTAGTCCCCCGTGAAGCTGGTAATTACATTTATAAGAGCCCTCTCCCCTCTTTTTTTGTTGGTTTAAAACGGAACTTGAGACAATGACACTGGCTGGGCCTGTTATGGGTGCAATGACTTTCGGAGGATACGGGCGAAATCAACCCACCCATCATAGTAAATTTTAATCAAAAATTTTGTTTATTTGAAATATATTCATTAGACATTATAGATAATAAACCATAAAGTTAAAACTATATAAATGTCAATTTCAGCCATTTAGTTATTTTATATTTCACACCAGATTGTTTGTACCTTTCAAGAGTAAAGTTCTCTTGAGAAGATTTCAATGGCAAAATGAGAATATACATTTTAAAGAGCATCTAAAAAATAATTGATTTTTGAATTTTAAACAAAATCGTTTGGGCAAATTTTGAGAAAATCAAAAAAAAAAATTGAAAAAGTGCATCAGTAAAGTATTAATATAAAATTTCAACTTCCTAGCTCTTTTCGTTCTTGAGATATTTTGTTCACAGACAGGCTTGCTTCCCAGTCTATTTTCATAATACATAGGCTTGAGATGAGCGAGCTAGGAAAACGAAAACGTGTGATGATAATGAATGAAAATCAATTTATCAGCCAGAGTCTCCGATTCTACCAGGCCGGTTAATAGGGGTTTTACTGTATTTCCTATTTATAATTTTTCTAAATGAAAAAAAAAAAAAATTAAAAACATAATATTAAAATTCTATTTAATTAAATGATTAATGAACTTGAAAAATAGATAAAATGTAAATTAATTAAATTATGCTTGTCGTTTTAGTAAACCAATCATTCAAACACCTGCAGAAATAAATTAATTTGTCTCCTCCTGCCCACATCACAAAGATAATTTATGTTTTTTTTTTTGCATTTTTTAAATTTATCTTTCTCATCTTCTTGCTTGCTTCTTTCGTTTTTCGAATAGTAATGAATTATAACTTAACATTTCTGAATCTTTTATTATTTGGCAAAAATAACAGATTAAAACCAAAAAACATTGAGTATTGTAAATATAAATCAATGCTAATAAATTTTCGAGTTAATTGTTCCATAAATGATTAAAGAATTAATGAAAAATCCATTGGTTATTTAGATCTGAACCCAAAATTGAATCATCCATAAGCTGCTTACGTAATACTTAAAATATTGTACTTGACAGGTAAAACCTTTATAGGCAAAAAAAAAAATTAATTTAAATAAAAAATATATTTATTATTATAAATAAATGAAACAATAAAAATTATTTTTTATTAATTTTCTTCTTTGGAAATTTTTTAAATTTATTATTTTTAAATTTCTTTCGTTTGTTCTCTGAATTATTTGTATTTGTTCTTTTCTCTTCCCATTTCAATTGACGAATACCTTAAAAAAAAATTAATAATTATATTAATACACCACAAACAAGTTGAAGTTAGCATTAAATTAAGGTAAATAAATATAAAAATTTACCTGCTCTGTCTTTATTACTGAGAGCTTTCGAGCTACCGGCATCATAATTTGATTCATCTTGCAAAAGTTCAGAAAATTCTTCTGCTGAAGCAAAAACATTGCCACTTGATATCTTTTTCAACGCCTGAAAACAAGTTTTTATATAATTATTATTACAAGTTTAAGAGGATAAGAGCTTGCACTAACTCATTTGATTGCAATTTTGTATTACTTTTTTAATTGATTCTTTTGCAAGTCCTTTCTTCTTTTTTGTTGATACTTGTGTTCCTTCATCTTCACTTTCCATAAAATCTTCATCTCCTTCATCATTGAATTCAATATCCTCATCATCCATATCCTCAAAATCACCCTCGTCCATTTCAACATCATCAAAATCGCCATCTGCAAAGTCATCCTCATCCATTTCAACATCGTCAAAATCAACATCTGATGGCATATCTTCTTCATTGTCATTATAATGCTCTTCTTCCTCGTCTTCTTCTTCATCCTCCTCCTCCTGCTCCTTCCTATTTTAAAGTAATAATTAAAAGATGTTAAATTATGTAGATTTTAACAATAATTGGAAATAAAGAAAAAGAATAGCAACTTATTATTTTTCTTGGTTAAGCCCATATAAAATTATACAATTTTTCTATTTCTTGGATATCTTTTAACCGAGATGAGATAACAATTTTTTTTTCACCGTTAAACCAATATGATTTCATATTATTAGAGCAATTTCGGGGTTTGTTGAATTTATTATTATAAGAGTTTTTAATTATAGACCACATTTTGTATTAATTATTATTAAATATAACTTATAAATAATTAATACAAATGTGGTCTAAAATTCCCATAATAATAATAATACAAGCCATAAAAGCTTTAATAAACACATTCGTGAAGGAATATTTAGTCCAACAATACGATGCCAATTATAGTTGAAGTTTAAGGGGGTTCAGGAGCGACGTCTAAACGCACTTTAAAAAAAACTACTTATAAGGAATTTTTCAATGCGGTTTTTTTTTTAATGAATTAAATTCATAAGAAATGATTGGGACATCGAGCTATAATTTTTTTAATGACTCATTAAAAAATTATTGTAATTAATTTTTTTGTTAACAAGCAAATACAAAAAAACAATCTGTCCCAATAATCTTTAATTTTTTTTAATTTAAAAATGAATTTATTGTTATTATTAATCACATATTAATTAAGAAATTTTGAAAATAAGCTTAGATGATTTATTTAAAAATCAAATGTCAAATTAGTTCAGCATTCTAGCAATAGATGGCAGGCTAGTCTAACAGAAGATATAGTATTAACCCATATCTGGACTATATTTATATATTTTTATGCTTTTATAAAAGGTACATAATATATAATAACATTTATAAAGTATTTATTGTTAAAAGATCAATGAAAATCAACCAAATGCATTAAATATCATTTGCTACCATTCTGACATCTCTTGGCAAATTTTTGAATTACTTGATTTTTGGGCATACTTTTTATGACACACTACGTCATCTTATAGGGAAAAACATGCGTAACCCCTTCGCTCCCGGACCCCCTTAAAGTGTCCTGGCCCCCTCCCAGTGCTCTTTTTCTTCATAAGTGTAATAGAATATCAAAAAATACCTTTTCCTTTTCTTCTTATTTGATTTGATCTCAATTGCACTAGCAAAATCTAAATCTTCAGGGGATTCTAATTTCTCTTCATTGTTAACTCCAGTGATACGATCTAAATATTCATCTAATTCATCGTCTGAGACATCTCCTAATTCTTCTTTTTCTGTATTTTCATTTTGAGATTTTAATGTGGCTAATCTCTTTTCATTGTGAAGATACCTTAAATTAGAACAATATTAGTTAATATACTAAAAACAGAATTGGGAATAATGATTTATTTATTTGTTTACTTACTTGTACATAAATCGTTCGTGAGGAGGGAGATCATTTTCTTCTAATTTGAGATAGGCCTCACTAGTAACGCGAAGTTGTTGTGGTGCTCCAATGCGTTGTTTTGGATTTTTAAAAGAAAATCTTTCAAGAAAACGAATCAATGTGAAATCGTGGAGAGGATCGCCGGAATAGTCAATTTTTTTACCTAAAAATAAATGAATTTAAGAATTAAATGACTTCAAAAGAAGAATAATCTAATGTCCATAGACTTTGTAAAGTATTAAATTAAATTGCTTCTATGGTATAAGTGTTAGCAAAGAGTTTCTGAAACATCAAAATTATATAAAGGCAGAGGTTTCCAAAATTTGTGTACTTCTTGGAATGTTCAGTCTCTAGAAAATTTAAATAAAAGCATGAATACAACAAAAGAATAGGTTGAAATATAATTTTGAATAAGAAACACTTTTAATTTCAGCCTTAAGGGGCAAAGCGGTTCGCATGTTTTTGTCGATAAGATGGCGTTTGGGGTCTTAAAAATTTAGCCAAAAAGACCAATTTAAGAAGATATTACAAAAATTTGTCAACAGATGGCAGGATGGTAGGGTTATATTTAATCTCTTGTATTTGTTTAATTTGCGTTGATCTTTTAATAATGAATAGTTTATAAATATTCTTATATATATTATGCAGTATATCATTTATAACAGCATGAAAAATATAAACATAGCCTTATAAATGATAATGCCGGCTGTTAGACTAGCCTGCCATCTTTTGCAAGAGTGCTGCACTATTTGGCCGTTAATTTTTAAATAAATACGAAATTTATTTTTGACTTGGTCAATATTTCATTTTAATAAATCGTAATTAAAAAAAAAGCATTCTATTATGTAAAATGCTCACAAATTTAAATCATTTTAAAAAAACCGTATAAAAAAATGCCTCAGTAGTTTCGGACTAAAGATTCAATGTGCCCTCCTGAAGCCCCTCGAATGGTATAAATAAATGAGCGTGGACTCCCATATATATATCTAATCTAACTAATTGTCCGTCAAAAGTCTACATGGCCAAAGATGCCGAAAAATCTTTATAAAAAATATTTCAACCTTTTTTTGTGATTTTTTAGTAAATCCAGTTTAAAAACCATTATATTATAAATTCATCCCTAAGAGGCAAAAAGAAGATTTATTATGAATATACCTTTTAAAATTTTATCTGCATATAACGACACTGTGGGATGTGCATGCTTAGTGAGTGAAACAAGCTCAGAAAATATACAAAATTGACCTCCAGCCCATGCTGGGTTGCGCTGTTTAGGGTCATAATAATTTCGAAAATTTTCTTTTTTGATGATTACCTAGAAGATAATTATAAAATTATTTTTTTTTAATGAAAATAGTTATTTTATTTTGATTATTACCTCTTTATTTTTTGTTTCATCCTCAGTATTTGCTAATACAATATTATTTTTATTTTCTATATTTTCTTCATCTTTGGCCTAAAAGAAATTAAAAAATTATCATTTGTTATTTATTGATTCTGGTGGCTATAATAGATAGTGGAAGGAAGAAAGATCACACAGGTCCATCTTATATCATGTATTATGCAAATACAATCTTCCTTTCACTCATCTATTTTAATCTTGTAATTAAAAAATAATTGTAATTCACCATATTTTTATTTTCAAAATGTGCTGTTTTAAGAAGTGGTCTATTTTCATAAATTTGAGAAATCATTAATAGTATTCCACACGCCATTGGAGGTTGAGCTTGCAAAGTCACCTGAAAAGGATAGTTTTTTAGCTGTTTATGATATTGTCAATGAATTCTCAAAAATTTATAATTATACTACGAGTATTAAGGGGTGAAAGAAAAGACGTGGTTTTATTTATTTATTGCCCTTTATATCCCATACGAGGAGTCGATTAGGCGAGGGGATAAAGCAGCTAAGCTTATAATACTGAGCTCAAGACAGCTCGAGCTCAAATCCAACATTATTTGAGATGTCTCCTCCTGAGGAAGGAACCAGGCACCCCACCCACTCCATGAAAGTCACTCCCCAGAGTAGAAGTGTCAGATCTAATAATTTTTTTTTTTCTGACTTCAGATAAAATTTAAATTCCGATTTTTTCGAATTATTTTCATGATTCAATAAATTAAGTATGAAAAAATATTTATTTTTAATGAGAAATTGTTTTTATAAACAAAAAATGTTCTTTTAAATGAATACCAAAATAATATTTAATACATGTTAATTTACCGTTGTTTTATTTAACACTGGAAAGGAATTTAGAAGTAATTTAGTAATTTCAAAACGCTATATACTGTATATATGTGAGATTAATTTCACAAATGATTCAAAAAGTAAAGAAGTAGAATTAACATCGTCCCAAGGGGGATACAAGGGGAGGGGCGGGACAAAGGAGGTAATTACACTCCCTCCAAGATTTGAGAAAAATATTTTTTTTTTTTGCGAATTAAAGTTTATTTTTAATATAAAATTTTAAAAATTTGATTTGTTATATATATACTGGTAAACAAGTACTGAATGCAACTTTAAATTACCGAAAGTAAGAAAAAATTGTGTGCTGTGCGACCAGTCACATCAGATTACCCCCCCCCCCCCTCTCCCTCCCTCCGAAAAACTCTGGATCCGCTCTTGCATCGATCGCACCCAATTGAAAAATTTATTTATAATATATTCTATGAAAAATATTTATAGATGCAAAACAACTTATCTAAATCAATTTTTGAAATGAATTGTCCTTTTTCGTCTCAAAAATTTTGCCGCCCTAGGCGTAAATTCATCACTGACTGCCTTTGGAACCAGAAGCTAACCTCTGAGGTCATACAAGTTGAAAGAGAACAAAAATCTTTCGCTTCTTTCTATGATTAATTACCAGCTAATATATATATATATATATATATATATATACTAAAGATTATCAATATTTTTTTTATATCTTACTTGTAAAAGACGTTTCAATATTGTTTTAATTCTGTTTATATTTGTATCATCATTTAAAGCTCTAAAAATGACATTGAGGAAAAGATGAAGTTGAGAAGTGGTAAGAAATTGAGGATCTTGTAGTTTGCTATAGAGTGCAGTGTAGAATCTATCCGGTGAAATATCCTTTGCTTGCTGGAGGATGCTCAGAGCATGAACAGCAATATTAAATTGCGCTACATGTACTAGTCTATAAATAGTATCAATATGTTTGTTAATTAGTGATTTGACTTTTTCATTAGTTGATTTTTGCACTAAAGGAAATGCACGAGAAACTCCAAGTAAAAGGGCTGACATCATTCGTGTATTAACATTACCCTAAAAAAAAAATATTTATTAGAAAAGATAGGATCTAAATGCCAAGTTTATAATCTAATTCACAAAATATGGGAATGGATCTAACAAAATTTCTCAAATTACAGGATATTAGCTCTAGTTTTCGTGTATATTATATTTTGTACTGTATAAATTATTGTTCAGTGAAGGCCAATATTAAAGAATCCTCATGTGATTATTTCATTGTTTGAAAGATACCTTGACTTTTTCACTATCGTAGAAAAAGTATCATAGAAAGTCGGATAAAGAGGCTGGCAAGTCGGGCGACTGCTCGGGAAGCCGAATTAAAAAATAAAATATTCTTAATTTGTATATTGTTGTATAAAAAGAGTGCCTGGGGCGCTTAACCGGCCCTGGAAAGATGAGAATCTTCCCTATTCTATGATTGGATCACAAAAGTTTCTATTAAAAATTTTCTACATTAAAAAAAAAAAAAAAAAAAAAAAAAATAAAGTTTCACTTTAAAAAAAAACAATGAAATAATCATATGAGATATGGGGTGCTTTAATAAATATTGACAACTGTACAGTGAGGGTCAATATTAAGTCCCACCCATGCGTTTTCTACTTGTGATTATTTCATTGTTTTTATAAAAGAAAATGAAAATCTTTATTGGAAATTTTCTAGGTTTGAACCATGAAAATTTCCATTAAAAAATATATAAAATTTTTTTTAAAAACAATGAAATAATCACAAGTAGAAAATGCATGGGTGGGACTTAATATTGTCTCTCACTGTACATAGAAATACATGTAATTTAGAGTCTAAATACATATATATATATATATATGCTGCACTCAGAAAATAATTTCAAATTCTTTTAAAAAAATGGGAAATAATAATAATTTAATACTAGGTATCACTTCCAGTACGTTTTGGATAAGTTAAAAAATTTTTAATAATTAAACAAGGCGATTTGTTTAACCTTTTGGCAACTTTTTAACAAAGCCGAATTGTAAGAGAAAAGGGCTGAGATTCACATGGAAATAAATAAAAAGAGAATTTTATGAAAATAATACATTAACATAAAGTGCTGGTCTTGAGTTTATTTTTGAAATTTACTTCGACTTTTTCTATTTTGCAATCCCAAAACTTTATTTGTCTCTTACCTCTTTGATAGCTGCATTAAAGAAGCTAAAATAAACTCGAACAAGATTGAGTGCAAGCGCTATTTCCTCTTCATCTTTATTATCTAATGTGTATTCCGCAAGAAAACATATTCCATAATATTGAGCTCGACTAGATTGTCCTGGCCTAAAAAGTTGCCGTTCTATTTCTTCAAGTATCACGCCACGCATAGCTGGATGTTCCCTAATAATTTTTAAGAGACAGTAGACAGCCTTAGTTGCTAGATTACGGCTCTGATCTCCAAATTTGTTAGCCAAACTAGATAATAAAACCTGAAAAACCATAAAATCATTATTATACAAAATTAAAAAAATTCTAGCTTAATAATACAAAAATAGTAGGAAAATATATTCATCAACTAGTATAATATCTATATATATATATAAAATGAGAAAATGTATGTATATGTTCTAGAGAAATCCACAATTTTCAATGAATCTATTTCAAATTAAGTATACATATTATACGGCGAATAACGTAGTAATAATTTGAATCTCAAATGATTTGGGAACTCGCTTACTAAAGTACGGCGTGTATCGGCGTGTATGGGGCGCTTAAGACCCGATTTCCTGTTTTCAAAATCAATTGTAAGATGTAAGACGAGCTTAAGATCTAAGATGTTTTGGTGCAAACTGGCATTAATTATAATCAAATTTCCTCTAAATCTGAACATCTGGCGGCTCTCCAGATATACGACTCTAACTCTTCAGGCAAGGTCATAAATAGGTCCTGCAAACCCCACTACCCTCACTTGAAACATTTATGGCACTCTTTCAATGTAACTAGACACAGAAAATCAGAGGCAAGCGTTATATATATAGTCATGATAATTATATATATATAATAGTTATATATCAATAATTTATAGAAAAAACGGAAAGAAAGCCACTTTCAGTTCATAGAAACATCCTTTGCTGTAAATATTTCGAAATGACTATGTAACTCGGTGCATATCTAATTATTTTTAATAGGCATTTATTATTTTTGATATTAATAAAATTATTACTTATTATTGGAAATTATTACTCACACTTACTCCTGTTAAGTATAATGACAAGTAATCTCGAGAAGCTCTCAGAAAATCATTTATTACTAACAAGTTTATTTTGTGAACTAAATTCACTTTGCGAGTAAAAAATGTATTAATATCAGAAATAGCAATTGTTCTATTGCACTAAGGATAAATTGGTTAGACAGTTGGAAATATAATATCTGCTTGCTGTAGCTTCTTTTTTGGACTGAAGCTGGCTGGTCTTTTCTTAATTTTCCCCCATCCAAAAACCCTTCAATTTATCATATGCCTATATGGGCGATTACTTATTTTTGGGCATTTATTCGAAACAAGGAAAAAGGCGAATAAAATATATTAGAGCTATAAGAGTCTTTGATTTGGATTTCTATTTCGTGCCATTGCTGCATTTTTTTTTTATCAATTATAAAAAACAAATTACCTCTTCTTGTTCTGGATGTTTAATAAGAAGCTTATAAAGTGCAGTAATTCCTTTTTCTCTTTTAGCGTCAACAGTATCACGAGTGACAGCGATAATTGATTGAACAAAAGTTGAATATATAGATTTCAATTCATCTTCAAAACTCCAATGAATCAGCCTTGATCGACGAAGTTTTGCCTTCCCATCAGAGAGCGAATCCAATAGAGAAAGTGGTTGTTGTGCAAAATACTTCAATTTGCGATTTGGAGGTAATAAATCTTCCAAAAATAATTCCGTTAATGATTCTAAAATATTAGTTACAAAAAAAAAATAGTTTAATTTCACTTCCAATTGTAACTTTTGTTGACAGTTATTTTTAATAAAAAAATATAGAAATATTACCTAAAACCATAATGCATTCCTTCTTGCTGACTTTTACTAAATTCACAAGATTTCTCAGAGTAGATAGATTATTTATTGGAGATTCTTGAATGAGGAGAACACCTGATGCCATTCTATCACTTGAAGTTCCCCTATTTATCATAGATTTCATCCATGACAATTGCGAACCCTTCGATTCTATTTAAAAAAAAAAGAAAGAATTAACTTAGATTGTCTTCATAAATAAATATTAAATCGGTTGTAAAATTACTGTTATTATAATCCATAACACTATTTGCCAAAACATGTTCTGCTTCACTTCTAAGGGCTGAAACTTTATCATCTTCAATTTCAGGATATTCCTTAGGATCATTATCAAACTAAAAACAAAACAATTTTAAATTATCAATTAACAGTTTAATTTAAAAAAAAAAAAAGCTAAAAATTCTAATCTTACCTCATTATACCATTTGGGACTTTCTTCTAATTCTAATTCTTCGGGAATTTTCATATTTGGTTTATAAGTAGGTTTTTTATTTCTTAGATTTTTCAATTTTTTAACTTTTGTGTTGGGATCCATTTTTATTAATTAATTAAAGAGAATATTTATTATGACATATTATTCTAAAATACAAAATAAAAACGTGCTTCCTGACGTGCTGTTTCACTTATTTATTATTGTAACCAACAGATGTCTCTAGTATCGATAACTTAATTTCCAAAGAATATAAAAATCCCCTAGAAAAATTTTTTTATTTAAATGATTTGATACGAAAAAGTCCTTTAATTAAAAAAAATAAATATAGTGATAATTTTTACAAATTTGGATTTCTAAAATTATTTAAATAAATTATTATACTTTTGGATTTTTTTATTTTTAAAAGATGCATTCCTTTCTTGGTCTTTCCCGCTCGGAATTTTAAAACATTTAAAAAACTTTATTTTTGCACAACAACTACCAAAATTTATCAGGATAATAAAAGTAATTAAGAAGCGAGTAGCTAAATGAATAAGCCCCGGATAAGTCGATTCAAAAGGGGTGGGGGGTCCCCTTTGGAAATTTTTACACATTTTAAAATTTTTTTTCCAATTCTTATGAAATGTTGTATTTATTTAGGATTCTCTATTGTGTATAAAATATCCATATATGAGAAAGAAAAAGAAAAATGAAAAATTTTGAAAAATAATCATAGTTAATTTCAAGCAGTCAACATTTAAAATACACAGAGCCTATGGATATTCAGCAGCCGAAAGGAATATATATATATAGGCCTATATAAAGTCCTTCCTTAAACATGACCTCTCAGCCAACAACATTTTGTTATAATTTAATCTTTCAGCTTCTTCTTGTGGTGGTTTTTTTTTTTAAATTAATGCCTTGGATTATTTGACCAATAGCAGAGCAGCATTGATATCACGTGACGCTATTGTTTCGTTTGTTCAACACTAGTTGCCGGCGTCGCCACCTTCAGTATAAGCCCGACGGTCAGTGAACAACAGGTGAAGAAGCTTCCAAAAAAATCCTCTCCATCCCGCCTAATTAACAAGCACCTAAGGATGCAATCTCGACAACTGATCCACGATGTCTTTTCTCCACGATTATTTCCAGTTTAAAAACGCCGACCTCCAACCTTATCTTCACTTTCCTAGGTATTTATTTTCCTTTTTAATCCTTTTCATTTTTATTACATACTCGTAAAAAGACGGAATCTTATGAATTAAATATAGAATGCAAATTATTTTATTATTAATTATTTTGAATATGCTTATTCGTTTTATAAGTATTCTCATCTGTATACTAAATAAAAAGATAATATCAAATTAAAATGATAATTTAACATGAGTGTGAGTAAATAGATATTTTTTTTTCATCAAAATTGATAGAGATGATTCTAGAAACCTCTGCATATGAGAGTGTGAGGATAAGAGTATCTATGGTGTTTTCGTTCTCTTCTCTGTGCAAAAGTAGCGCTCTACTTTATCTCTTTCTCGTCCATTCATGTGTTGTTGGTTGAGTGTCGTTCGATTTGTTCATCTTCAGAGATTTATATTTGTTTTGTATTATTAGATTTATTTTTATTCGTTTCAAGGTCATTCGTTTTTACAATTCTAGTTAATTTTATAAAGTGAGATTTTTTAATTTATTATTATTATTTTATTTTTAATTCCTAATTATATCTAAAAAAAATTCTATATTTTCTCCTAAATTTGTATGGATTCAAATAGAATTGAATTATATAAATTAAAAACCTATATTTATGATCCCATAAGTATATTATAAAATCTGGTGTGATTGACCGCCAAGGGCGGATCCAGAGGTGTTTCTGGGGGGAGGGGGGTAATCTCAGAAATTTTTCTGCGAAAAAATTTTTTTTCGCCGAATCAAAGTTTTCCAGGACACAAAAATTTTTGCCGCCCGCGGAACATAACCAAAATTTTTTTCATGTGCCGCCCGCGGAACATTCCCTCTTTCGCGGAACCGAAATCCCGTGGAAATATTTTACCTTTTTTTTAGAGACGCAAAATTTTTGGCAACCGCGGAACCAAAATTTTTTTCATGTGCCGCCCTCTTTCGCGTAAACAAAATTTTTTCCCCGTCCGTAAAAATTTGATTTGTATTTAACACAAATCGAATTTTTAAATATTAATTTTTAAAATTTTACATTAAAAATAAATTAAAAAAAAAGTATTTTTCAAATCTCGGGGGGGGGGGATTACCCCCTTTAACCCCCCCCCCCTTTTATCCGCTCTTGTTGACCGCACGGCACACAATTTTCTCTCACTTTTGGTAATCGAAACGCTATCGTTATAATATATAATACAAACAAAATATTTCAATTTTACCTGAGCGGCCGGTTGCTGGGGGGGGACCCCCCCCCCCAAAAAAAGGGGGGTTTTAGAATAAAAAAAAAAAAAAAAAAAAAAAAAAATTTAAAAAAAAAAAAAGGTTTGGTTTTGAGAGTGAGAAAAAAAGGGGGGGGGGGGGGGGGGGGGGGGGGGGGGGGTCAAGTCTATACTAACAAATTAAGTCAAGGGCGGATACAAGAGGGGGAGGGGGTAAAGGGGGCTATTTAAAAAGGGAGGCTCCAGACGATTAAATAACATAAATATTAAATAGATTTAAATATTCCTTCTAATAACAAAAAAAATATTTAATATTATTATTAGATGTTTGTTATTTTTTCTCTTCACCTACAATGAATAATACAATTTTTTTTGTAAAAATATAAACGTTGCTGGATAAGAAAATTTTGTGGTTAAAGCTTTAGAAGCAGGGCCGGATCTAGTGGGGGGCAGTGGGTGCATGTGCCCCGGGCGGCAGATATCAGGGGGCGGCAATTAAAGAAAGGGGGGGGATTTACTAAAAAAAGGTAAAATGATATGAATTTTGTATAGAAAATTTTAAGGAAGGGGCGGCAAAATAAATTTTGCCCCCCTCCCAAAATCTCGTAGTTCCGGCCCTGCTTAGAAGTTAGAGCTTTTCTTGGATAGCGGTGAAACATAATTTTTCATAATTTAGTTAAAAATTAATAGATTTTCAAGAATGAATGATTTTTGATTAAAGAACTATAGAATATTGTAAATATAGGGTTTTTTTCATTCAGAGATGGGAAAACTTGTATTAGGGGTGTCCAAAATTTAAAAAAGCGCCATTCTTGTAGCTGCGAGGGGGCGCAAGTCACTGTAGTTACGCCACTGAAAAAGGAGTTGTGATATTAGATTAGGAGCTGGAAAATACCAACAAGTTCTAAGAGTATATAATATATTGGTTATAATTTTATTGGAGAATTTATTTAAAATAAAATATTTAAATTTATATTTCATAAATTATTTATTTCTTTTTTTTATATATATAAAGTTTTTTGCGGCGCTAGAGAAAATAAATCTTAATAAAATTTTTTTTTTTTTTTCGAAAAACTACCCACTTTATTGCCTATATAGATACAATAATTAAGATAACATTTTATTGATTATATATCATATTTATAATATATAATCCTAAAAATTGACATTTGAATCCGAGAGTTTGCGTATCAAGAATCTGATATGTTTGATTTCTTGCGAATCAGTCGGGATTATGATTTTTTTTTTTATTTTATTATATATATTTTATTGCATGTTGACATCGCAATCCTCTGCATAATTATTTTAATAAATATATATATCAATATAAATATATATATTTAAATACACCATCTCTCTAATTCAAATGAATTTAATTTTTTTTTTCTCTTTTGGTTGATCAGTAAAGTAAATTTTTTTTTTTAATGAATAATGTACAATATATATTTTATTTATATAAGAGACAGAACTGGTTATAGATGAAAAACAGTATAGAAAATGTTTTTTCTTTTTTTTCTCATTTTTTTTTTTTGTTCTAAAAAGATTCAAGTTTAAAGAGGGATTGCTTTAAACAAGGCTCTGATTAAGTGGGAAGATTATCGAATGGCTATATTGAAGATCACAGCTAAGTTTATCCTGCTATTAGGAGGGTTTGGAGCTCTAGTGACAGACACTTTTTTTAGTCTGCCAGTAATATTAGATGATCATCATCAATCAGCTCCCATCATTGAAAATCTTACACTTCTTCTTCAACAACAATGAGCACTTTTGGTAAAAAATATCATCAGCACTTCTATAGACTATACAATCCTTAGTCATAGACGTAGCAATGAATCATAATAATAATAAATATAATTAAAGAATCTCTTAAAATAAAAATTTGAAAATGTTCTATTGTCGAAAACAGAATTAATATTCTAGAATAGGCTAAAGCCACTATAGTAGTTTTTCATTCACATTCTTCCTTTGTTAGCTAATCTGTTTCTACTAAAGGCAATCCAGCTTAAGGACATGACTCAAAGCTACTTAACTAAATCTGATTAGTATATTTTTTTCTTTTTTTTTTTGTATTTATAATTTCGTTGTCTAAGAATCATTTTACAAATAAATAATCTAAATGAGGGCGATCCAACTTGAAGCTATTCGGATGTTATTTTTTTAAAGGCCCTACTAAAAAACAACACTAGGGAAATGAATTACAAAATAAAATTTATGAAATAAATAAATTTATTATTAATATATACAATCAATCATTTCTATTAATTCTTTAGTTAAAAAATTTTTTAAAATTCAACTTTTTACATTTCTACAATAATCTTTAAATTACTTTTGTTTTTAAGAGGTTAATAAAATCATAAACCATCTTCAGAGAAGTGAAACATAACAATGATACAGAATTATAACTTAAACCAATCAGAAAG
The DNA here is from genome assembly GCA_023213315.1 of Euborellia annulipes. NCBI lineage: Eukaryota > Metazoa > Arthropoda > Insecta > Dermaptera > Anisolabididae > Euborellia > Euborellia annulipes. Next base: position 20,997 of record JAKCPI010022830.1, read on the forward strand.
CAGCATAGTTTTCATCTTGACCTCTGATTGGTTGAAGGTTAGTCGAGGTTTCATTGTTGCCTTGCAGTTCTCTGACGAATTAAGCCATCTTGGAATTGAAATTTAGAAAAAAGCAAAAATAAACATCTTTCTACTTTGACAAATCTTTGGTTTAATTCTTTTATATATTTACATTAAAAAAAAGTTTGTTTTTTTTTAAATAAAGAAATAATTTAATGAAAAAAAAAGGGAGTACTTATAAATAAATATCTTGTTTTATTAATTTAATAAATAATTTGGGCCCTTTCCGAACAAAAGCTAGGCACTTTTCTAACAATTTATATATTTCTAGATACCTTTTGTTGGACTGCCCTTTACTATTTAAATAAGAGAAATAACATATAATTAGACTCTCTAGATAATAAATAATCTCATTTTTGGTTGTTAATTGCCGATGGTAGAATCAGAATCACAACTAAATTGAGAGATTGACTATTCATTGTTTAATTTTTTTTTTTTTTTTTTTGTAATTTTTTTTATTTTTGTTAATTTTAGCAATGTCTACTTATACTCTGATTCATCAAATTTTTATAACAACAAGCCTTTTTTTTTTTTTAGATTTTTTTTTTTGAATTTTTTTGTAACGTGCGTGAGAGAAGCCCTCAGTTTCGGCCTTTATTTTGGTTAATATATTGTTTTTCTCATTTTTTTTTAAATTATTTTACAAATAGGTCTGTGCCTGAGTTCATCTTATTTGTTTTCTTTATAATACAAACATAACTTTTAACGACTAACAAATAAAATATATATATATATTTTTGTATTTATATCACTCACCCTAATTGATTAACATCATAATCAAAAAACGCAGATCAGATCTCATGGACATCACATGTATATAACATTTTTTTTTACTCAATTAAAAGCCCTTGATTTTTTTTTTAATATTGTTTTGATCGTTTTGAAAATAGCTATGAACAAAATATATATATATATATATATATATTTATATATAGATTAAATATATTTAAGTGTATATATAGAGCTTTCTATTTCAGGAAATCTGAAATCTCGATTTCTTGATGGACCTGCCACTTAAACGCAACTTAACAATGTTTAGTTAATGTTTAATTATTTATTTTACATTTAGGCCTATTAATTTACTAAATGTGTAACCTAATAAAATAGTCTAAAATATAAATAAACGTTACTCACTAAGATAATATTATTTAATTTAATATAATGTAATTTTTTGAGATTATTCGTAAATAAATACATAAATTAATAATAATATTGTCTTATGATTATTAATTAATTTTATAGCATGGATGCACGAAAAATAATATCGCCCGGAGATCTTGTAATCTAGAGCAAACGCTCGAGATTTCAGGATCGACCTACGGGCTGACAAAAATCTTTTCATGCATTCAGACTATAATATATATTGATTTAAATTGTATGATGGCTTAAAAAGAAAATTATTTATAATATTTTATTTAAATTATTATCATGTGAGTGACATTTATTAATATTTTTTTATTACACCGTACTTAAAGGGCGGGTGTAAAAATTTGTAGCTCCCTAAAATTGAATTGGTTTATTTTTCCGTTTTTTTGAGCATCCTAATTTTTAAAGCTATCAACTTTTCCTGGTAGCTAATATTGCACGACCTGCTAGAGCATTTTCATTTTTTTTTTTTTTCTTTAAATTTTATTTATTTATATATATATATATTTATATATACTTTTTAATTATTAGTTTGTTTTTTTGGACGTGTGTGTCTTTCACACTACATTTGTCACCAAACGGGCCTTAGCTTGATTTAGATGCTTTTATTTCATATATATATATATACTTTTATTTAAGATTAATATGTTCATGAGTCTATGTTATTTATATTTTAACGCACACTGTCACAATCCGTGGAAACTATTCCCTTTTGCCCTTCGCCGCAAGCCCTCCTTCACTTGCACCGTTTTTATTAATATTTAAAATTCTCAGTGATTTTCAACTAAACATTGATTCTGAAACAAATCCATAGTATATATATTGTCGTAATCACATGACATTAATTAATAAATTAAACTAATTTTTAATAATATGATAAAATAGAATTATTATATAAAAATATATATATATATATATTAAAGTAGGTAACAAATTGATAGTTATATAAATTAATAAAAAAAATTATTGTAAAATAAATAAACAAATCAACACATTGATCTAGTTTAGATAATCCATCTATAATATCTAATAAATAATATAAAAAATTAAATCTCATCAAAACTTTAATAATAAATAATTTGAAAATCACTGGATTTTAGACTTATAGCACAATTAAGGAGGGGACTCTTTTATTTAAAGGCTACTCGATATCTGCCAACAGGATTTTCAATCAAAAAACAACAACAATAACATCAACAACAATTCTTTAAATTTTATAGAGCGATACTTTGAGAAAAGATATTTTTATATATATATATAAAACATTTGATTGCCTTCAGTGAATTTAATTGACCGAGTCATGCAATTTTTTATTTTTTTATTTATAACGTTGATGAAAAATTATATAGAGTTTTGAAACATTATCGAAGAATAAATATACATTAAGAGAATATACATATATCTTTAAAAATTTTCAAAGATTATTTTTAAATTGAACATTTAAAAAGTGTAGTGAGTTTTTTCCAAAATAAGAAAGTTTTTTTTTATTTTTTTTTTTTGATATATATAAAATAGATTTTATTTTTTGAGCTGTTTTAAGAAGTCCTCTTAATAATACTTTATTCATTTAATAGTTTTATAAACCATGCTTTACATGCCAAAAAAAGATAAAAAAATATATACGTATATATATAACAATTTTTAAGTAAAATTATATTTAAAGAAAAATGCTTAAGCTAATCACAAAATGCCTATCCAAAAAAATTATATATGAAGGATAGATCAAAAAACGGATCTTAATTTTTAATATGATAGTTTTATTTTTTCACATACTTTCAAGTTTTTCAATAAATTTCTTATATGGACAGGAAATTTTTTTATTTCTGTGTATTGGAGAGCTAAGACATAGCTTTTTCGCAAGAACTTGCTTCTTCTAATGTCCTCTTATGATGTATTGGGCAACCAATCTTCATTATAGCTTAATATTAGTACTAGAGAAAGATTAGAGATTTAGAGTTCTTGTAGAATTGGCTATTTCATCTCCTCCAACTCATGAATACAAAAACAAACCTGCTGGATAAAATTCAAAGAAAATTTCAAAATAATTTTGTATTAAAAGCATAAAAATTAATCTCTGTTTAAAATGATCTATCCATGTATTTTTTTTTGATTTAGGTTCTTATAAAATCTAAAACTTAAAACGTGTCTATAATTAAAATAATATTTTTGATTATAGTTGTTAATAATAATTTTAAAATTTCCAACTTTTTCTCTATTTATACATATTCTTTGGTAAATTGCTTTATATTTTTAGATAATCCTAAAACAATTTACCAAAAAAAATCATTTTTAATAAAAAAATTATCTAAAAACTAATCGATATAACATTTGTTTAATAGCACAACGGTTTCGGGTCCCAGAGTCTATATATATATATATATATGATACATATACATCATTCAAACTTTATATCGTATTTTGGAAGAAGAAGAAGTTTTTTTATTATAGAGAAAAATTGAAAAAATAAAAAAAAAAATTAAATAAATTTATAAAAAATATTCATCAGCTGACTGTATTTAAAATAATTTATATATTTAAAAATAATTATATATATATATATAAAATTTTTTCAATAAATATTATTTTTTTACATATTTTATATGAATTTAAAATAATATTTTTGAAAAAATCTTTTCTTATTTATATAAAAATATATTTCAAATACAGACAGTCATACATATTTCATTTAGATTCCATTCAATTTTTTTTTTTCATATTCTAATAAATTTTTTTTGATATTTATTCATACATTCAAACAATGGTCTACATATCATGATATAATGATCATTTTTATAAAAATATTTATTGCCGATAAATACAGATGATGTGATAAAAAAGGAATCAATCCACTTTTTTCTCGCCCCCACCCAAAACAAAAAAATAAATAAAATTTTCTAAAAATGAAAAATATGATTTTTTTAATGTTATTGCTCTTTCCTCAATGTTTTTTTTATTTTTATATAAATATTTATAATTAAAAATAAATCTCCCTTCGCATGTGAAATCTTTTTTTTTTTAAACGTACCATATTCTGATGAAATTTTTGTTTGACCATTTCTTGTGCCTTACTATTTGCAAATTGTTCCTCATTTTTTTCCTCCTGGAACCCCTGCTTTAAGATCTTAATAACTAATATCTAAATATACTAAAATTGTTGAAAAAAATTTTAAATTCGTCATTTTTAAAGAAATCACTATATTACTTTTTATAATATAAATTTTGTTTTCTTATGCTAGCTAATTTAATGGTCTACATATTCCCTTACACACCCCAAATCTACAGAAAAGTTGGTTCACAAGCCAATGATAATTTTCCCAAAAGTAAAGTTTATGATACTTTTCTTTTGCAATATTGAGAATAATTTCTAAGTGATAAAAGATGAAGATTGCATCCCCAAATATCTTCTTTTCGGAATGGCAAGATAATGTCCTAATTACTTTTTTTTTTTAATAAAGACCATTGGTTAATTATATATTATGAATAAATATCGGTTTGCATGACTCGTATTTGGCAATCGGTTCGTTGGCAGACAAAGAAGTGACCGAAATAAGAGAGGATCGTTTAGTAGATATATACAGGGCGGGCCACGTGCCACGGGCGCCAATGCACGAGTGCTTCGCTATGACGGGTCCGCGTCGGCTTCAACCACGACGGCTATCGAGCCCGTCGAATCGTGCGGTCATTGATACGCGCTATCGCGACTGTGGAACGTGTCCGATTTATGGAACAACGATTGTGTGTACGGTGGTGATGAGGATTGCGGCGGGGGCGGTGAACACGGCGCCTCTTGTTGTATTGCATGTGCAAAATTATTTTCCGACTTCGGTCTTGGTAAATTCAAACGATGCAATGTTTTGCCTAATTCGTGTAAATTTCGACCAAGCTCGTGGATACTTTTGTCACTTGTACTTTCATGGCCACCACCTGGTACTCCACCTAAAGACGAAAAAAAAAATAGGAATTTAAACCTAAACGTTCGGCTTCTTGTAAAAATCAGAAAAAGGGGATGAGTGGAAAAGAAAGGAAGGAGGATTTACTTTCTTAAAAAAATAAAATTTTTTAGAAAAGAAGATAGATAATTGAGATCTTGATGAGTGAAGAATAATATTCAAAATCATTTTTTCCCTAAATGAAACTTACCATGATTCATAGATTCGTCGCTCGTGTTAACAGCTTCAGCCTGTTCAGCCAGAGCATTGACGACTGCATTAATTGTTTTCGACTCGCTCCCCGTGTCTTCCTCTTCTCGATGGGATACCAGGTTCGGGTTCTTGCCGATCTTGTTGAGCCTGTAAACCCATAAATGCACCCTAAAGGACACTCAACTGGATTTCAAACGAACCAACACATTCAATAGCACACAACAACTAGAAGTGGGTATAAATGAAAAGAAATAGACAACAAAACAAAATATGTGCGATAAAATTAATAGCATGCTAAAGAAGAGTAAATTAAAAGATAGAGTAAGAAGAACCGGAATAAATAAAACAAAGGCTTCACTGACCTTAAATAAAAAAAAAATTCTATATAACATACAGTAGAATATTGTTTTCATAAATTTCTTACTTAATAAGTGAAATCTGTGTCATCAAATAATTCTGGGACATGAAACTGGGAAATTGGATGAATGACTTTAAACATATCCGACTATTCGTCAGGGACGAGTCAAGAGCAGAACATTGAACATAGAGGAATGTTATCACCGACAAGAACATCATGCCATGATTATTTTGAATCATCAAGTGAATTCAGTGAAACTTGTTCCAAGGAACGTGAATATCAACATCTCATCACAAGCATCTGGACATGCGGGTGGAAATCTCTTATTCATTGAAATTTTAGCAAAAATATTTTCAAACAGACCCTGACCGAAGCGAAGCTAAAGAATTTTTGTATAAAAGTATTGATTGGCGAACCTATAATATACGAGATATGATGAAAAAAAAATATATTTAAATAATTTTCAAATTATTGGACATGGCTCCCTACACCTTGGAAACCTTATACAATTTTAACTTAGAACTGCGAGGATTCATCTTCAGAATGCTGTTAAGTTCTTCTAGAGACTTCTTTTTTGAATTCCGTCCTTAGAGGCAAATCTCTGCTTTTTCAAGGGTTTCTTGAGTTTCTCAAACAGGAAAAAGCCAGCAGATGGGTGCTGGTTATAGCGTTTTTTTGAACATTAGTCGAGAACGAGCAACGCAGGCGCGCTGTCATGGTGGAGCGCCTATTCCCACTTCACACACATTGCACATAAAACGCCATTATCTTCATCCTCCAATCCCTGTACTCAGCAGGCGTAATTTAGCTCCTGTGGAGTTTTTCCCGTTTCAAAAGCCCAAGAGACTCTTGAAATAGCAGAGATTTGACTCAACGGAAAATCGCAGAGTCTCACAAACATTCTAGCCGTGGAATCGGTGGTGAAGAAATTGTATAGCTCCCCAAGAAGAGTACTTTGAAGAAGGCAATGTCCAATAACTTGAGTCCTGGAACTTTTTGTGTTTTAGTTAATTGTATCCAAAAATAATACATTATAATTTTTAGATATATATAATATATACAGTAGGGTTAATTACAAAAATACTCTAACAGCTAAGAATTAGGTTCAAAGTAATTCATCAAGTTCCGTTTAGAATTTGTGGGTGATATTTATTTATTTATTTTTTTGTTCATTAAATTCTAATTTGTATTTTTTTTTTACAAAAGATTCGTGAAACCAATAGCAATATAAATAACATGCATTATTTTTTTCTTATAAATTTTATTTCAATTTTGATTAATATTTAAAATCCAACTTCATTGCTCATAAGCGGTATCTTTTTTATTTATTAATGTTTTCGTTTTATTTATTTGTCTTTGTCAATATTTCGAGGGGCTGCCGCCCATTTCATCTTTATTTAATACAATATTAATAAAATCAATCAATATTTCGTTATAAAAATTTCCTTTTGTTTTCAAGATATCGCCTATGAGTTGAATTATTCATTATTGTTTTGTAAGATTCAATAATTAACAAATACAAAGAATTTCTCAAATTTGATTGTATTGTAGTAATTTAAATTATTTTAAATCGAATATTAAAGGTAGAAAAAAGCTCAACAGTGGTGTACGACTAGAAAATATCTGCCACCATATAAACAAGTGTGTTAAACCAATTAATCGAAAATTGCAAAGCGCAAGCGTTATGCGCGTTAAGGCATAAAAAATACCATAAAACTTTCTAGCTTACACCACTGAGAATAGGAAGAAATAAATAATAATAAAAAGCTACTAAAAAGTTGCAAAGAAGATGCATTCCAGGATAATAGAGAAAAAAGGATTAGGGTGGTTCAGGGTTTCACTTTATGCAAGGTGATTATATGAGAATACAAAAATTTTAATAATTAGTGCTTTAAATATAAAATAAATAAGAAATCATCCAAAGAAACAAATCAAATTTAAATTTGTGAAATAAATTATTATTATGTACCTCATGTATTAAAAAATAATTATTAATATATGCAGCTAGCAATATAGAAAATAACAATGACCTTCGGGTTCTGTATTTCTAAAGAAAATTGACATGGTAGAATTCTATTTCTTTAGACATACAAAACCCTTCTTTTGAATGTTTTTTCATCTAAAATAATATTCAATTTAATCAGGAATTTAGCAGCCAGGAGATTAAATAAAAAAAATCTTTTATTTAATTTTTATTCGCCGACGTTTCGGTCGCCAATCACGACTTTCATCAGGGCAAATATACCTGTACACGATCTTAGATATTTTAATGTCTATTGTAATCATATAAAATTTCCTTTTAATTGATATGTACAAAATTTTTTTTTTTCATTTACTTGCTTACTCGGGGTCTCTAATTCAAATTTGAACCAAGTAAATAGAAAAAAAAAATTTTTTTTGTACATATCAAATTAAAAGGAAATTGTATATGATTGTATGTAGATCTTAATTCTAATAATAGACATTTTATAATAGACATTAAAATACCTAAGATCGTGTTAACAATATTTGCCCTGATGAAGGTTGTGATTAGCCACCGAAACGTCGGCGAATAAAAATTCAAAAAAAAAGAAGTTTTTTTATTTAATCTCTTGGCTGATATCTCCACAGCCATAAAACATTAATATTCACTTTGTTTTAATTTACCATAGTTAATACATTGAACAACCCAGGGAAAATACCATATAATCAGTGGCGGATTAATGTAATTTTGTCGGGGGGGGGGCGTTTTTTTTTTTTATTTAAGGACTTTGTGGGCATCTATGGCCATTTAGACCCCTTTCCTATTTATTTAAATTGATTGGTAACAAATTCAATTGAAATTAAAGAGCGGATATCATAATTTCTTTAGATTACTAGTTTTTATAACTTTATGAATTTCTTCTCGGGAGGGGGGGGGCGATCGCCCCCTTTAATCCGCCCCTGCATATAATGCACTTTCGTCATTCTAAAGTGTATTTGTTGTTGAATTTTTTGATGTCGCGCGCCCCAAACGGTTACCCAAGCCCAAAATTTTTTTGAGAACCCAAGTTACTTATTTTATTTATCAGAAATTTTATAACAAATCTCAAAAGTGTCAGATTAATTGGTAATTAATCGCCCCTCTCCCTGACTTGCGGTGCAGTGCGTGCTCTGGTGTGGGGGTTGTGTGTAATGATGATCTGGTTTGGAGGAATGGGAAACTCAATCATAAAATTCAATTCAAAAACAATGTTGTTTAATTTCGACAAAAAATAGGATTTGCCCTCCCCTTATTTACAGCAATAATGGCCTCGAGTTCAAAGATTCATTTTCTGTTCTGGGAGGACAGTTACATCTGATCTCTCCTGGAGCAACCACATCTCTTCTGTGGTTAAATCTACCGCAAGGAAATTGGGTTTCCTATTCAAAACGAAGCGTTACTTTTCCTCCCAACAACTCCTAATCCTCTATAAAGCCCAAATTCGGCCGTGTCTTGAATATTGTTCCCACCTTTGGGAGGGGCGTCGAAAGACGTCTCTCCTCCTTGGAAGCATACAGAGGCGTGAATTAGACTGATAGGTGATTCTACCCTTACTGCATCCCTACAGTCACTAGATCATAGAAGAAGAGTATCTTCACTATCTCTCTTCTACAGGTATTACCATGGTAAATGCTCTGGAATTAAAATCAATTATCCCACCCAATGAACATATTCACGGAACACAAGAGAGGCATCTTCCCAGCATCCCTATGCTGTTCAGATCACGACTAACAGAACAAAACAATTTCATTCTTCCTTGTCCCCATGACCTCCCGTGAATGGAACAAGCTCCCTGTCTATCTTCCCCAAAACCCCTTCAGATTTCAAGTCTAACCTCAACAGGATCTTCTCAGTTCCCGAGTTGAGTTTCCCTTTATGTTCTCTTGTTTTATTTTCCTGGTGATGTGATATTGGTTTAGGTGGTAAAAAAAAAAAATAGTATTCACTAATTGTTTAGCTGCATATATAATAATATAAATTTATAAACTATAACAGTTTTTTTATTTAACACAAAAAATATTTCTCATAAAATCATAATATGTTGTGAATAAGATTTAGTGAGTGTTGTGATTGGAAATATTATTTCTTAATAAATTAAGAGCGGCTCGAAGCGAATAGTGAAATTGTAAAAAAGAAAGAAAAGAATATAATATTAAAAAAAAATTAATTATTGTAAAAAAACAAGTGTTTGTCCACCATCACCGCGGCAAAAAAGCTGCTGCCCGCCCAGCGAAATTGCCAAAAATACTTACTTTAAAAAATAAAACCATTTGATAATAATAATATTTAAAAAAATTGGTATCATCTTCTCAAAACAAAATTAATGCGGTTAAAGGCATTCACTTCTATGAAAATACAAAAATTCCAACAATAAAAAGTTAAATAATAAATAAATAATATTAATATATAAATAAATAATATAGTAAAACAACAAAAATCATTCTGTGGGCATTAATAAAAATAAAACTAACAGAAAAACCTTACCGTAACGGGTTTTTGATATATATATATAAAAATAAATAACAAAAAAATTCTCCAAAATAAATATATTAAAAAAAAATCCCTTGTGTCATGGATGAGTGTTCGTGTTTATGTTTTAGTCTCATTACTTAACAGTCTTGAAGTAATGATTTCATAGGATTCCAAAAGTAAATAGGAAAGGGATTAGAGTGGAATTGGAAAAAATAGCCCACCCATCTTTATTCAAATATTATATTTATAGGAACTTTTTACTCAAATAGATTGATTGATTAATTAAGCGCCTTAATTTGTTAATTGGTTAATTAGCTATAGCTTTTAAAGCAAAAAAAAAATCCAAATTTATTCCATTTATATTTATTTTTTCTTAAGGTGGCCCTACACGGTCAATCATTTCGATCAAAAGATTGAATCAAGCCAGATTGACCGTCTTTGACACTTGAGCCAATCATTGAAGGTGAATGATAATAATTTGTCTCAATTGATTGATCGTCTGGACCAGTGGTTCCCAACCCGTGGGGAACTGGGCCGCGGAGGAAAGATAAAAATTATAGTACAGGGATGACCGAGCTAGAGGTCGGTGGTTTGTTTTTTCTTTTGATAAATTTGAAAAAAAAAACTAAAAAGTATTAAGTATTATACCTCAGCTAAATAATCGTACTCGAAGTATCCCAAGGACGAAATCTAGCTTAATTTCATATTGGTACTTAAAATTTCAAATATAACAAAGCGAATTTTTGAAAAAATTAGAAAAACTAAAAAAGTACATCAGTAAAGTACTAATATGCGGGGATTCCCAAAGACGAGATAAATCGTAATTCGTTTTTTTTTTTGTTTATACGGTAAATAGGAAATATTTAAAATCTGAAAGAGATCGCTAAAGAAAATTTCGAGAAAAGTGAAAAAAAAAAAAAACTAAAAAAGTTCACCGGTAAAGTACTAGTACTCAAAATTTCCTAAAGCCGAGATGAAACGAAATTTGTTTTCTATACCGGAAATAGTAAATATTTAAAATTTGAAAGGACTCGTTCAAGATAATTTCGAGAAAAATGGAAGAAAGTGCATTAGTAAAGTACTAGTACCCAAATTTTCCCAAGATGAGACCTACGTAGCACAATTTCATATTGGGACCGGAAATATGTATATATTTAAAATTTGAAAAAAATTGTTAAAGCCGTTTTCGAGAACTGATGTGCTTACAAACAAACAAACGTACTAATCGTACTAATCTAATAGTGTAAGATATATACACTGGGCCTCAGCGTTTTTTTTACGGAAAAAGTGGGCCGCACATCAAAAAAGGTTGGGAATCACTGGTCCCATTTTGATCAATCATTACAGTCACACCCCTGGCAACCATGGTGTTTACCTCGCTCTCCCAAAAATAGATACAATACCAAAACGAAATTGGAGACAAAAGCCTACAAAGTTCAGAACATGAGTTTTTAAGCCTCATACTAGAAGTGTAATTGAGTAAATGCTCACGATTTCTTAATTTGTACCATTCCTTAGATCAACGTCGTTTCCGCTTTTTGTTTTTCCCTTTAATGGCAACCAATGCAAGGAAGGCCAAATCGGTGTTGGACACCATTGTTCGAAATGGCCTTCCGAGTCGAAAATACAAATGTGACTGAGTTTTGATCAAAAGATTGAAGGTTTGAATCAAGCGCGCGTCAATCGATTGACTGAACCGTTTGATCAAAATTGACCGTGTAGGGCCCCTTTAAATTAAGTGAGGTCAGTCTCGCAAATTATTTATCACATTGTTTATATTTCGCCATTAATTTATGGTATTATATTATATATAATAGAATTAATGAAATTAAATGATAAATAAAATTATAAAACTCTTGTTGGTCCCTCTTTCGGTTTAATTACCTAAAATCGTACAAAAGTAATATTAAATTAATCATCGACTTTTTTTTTTAATTAAGATAATTTTTCAATTCAATTAGATTTGTAAAACGTTCATAAATGGATATACATATTAAGTACAATAACATTTTAGATCGAAATATTATTTGTATTGATTTATTAATCACTTAACAAAATACCCATTAGCTCGCTTTAAAATAAATAACTCTTTGAGAGTGATGTATTATCAAAATACAGTATAATATTTATATTATTATCAATTTTATTTTAAACATTGTTTCGTTATTTATCTTAATTTCATCAGGCTGCATTTATTTGTTCTCACTTTAAGGAAGTTTACTGCCCATGTTACTTAGGGACGTCATTTGGGGCAGGGGCATCCCCTTTAAGTTTTTAGAAGAAAATAGTAAATTCTAGGCTTAGCCCCTCCATCAAGCAAACTCACACTCTCTATAAATCAGTATAGAACAGTGGTTTCCAAACTTTATGTTACAACGCCTCCGTTAAAAATAGTTAACCGTATGAATGCTTAAAAAATATAAATTGATGTAAAAATATTTTTTTTTTTATTTTTACTTATTTATTATTTTATTTATAAAACTAGCAATCATTTGAAAAATTGTTCGCTGTTGTTAATATTTGCGCTCCCCTTAGACTAGTCCGCGCCTCCCAATTTGGAAAACGCTATATATATCCGGAGATTTTGGGAAAAAGCCGAAAATCCGGAGGCGCGAGGGGCGCCAAAAGCTTGATGCGCCTGGGGCGGGGGAGGGGGCTCGCGCCCCCACCTGGATACGCTACTGATCTGAGGCTATTTATCTGTATTTCTGTATTTTTATAAATTAACTGGAAGTCAATATAATTTAGAATATATCGTTTAAGATGGGAAGCGAAAATAATCTTTTCTGTTTGTTGATAGAAAAACGCGTTTTAATAAAAAAGAGGTAGAGTACTCGACCTTTGTGCTAGTATCGGGGGTTCACTTCCTGTCCTAAGCGAATAAAATTTATTTCAAATTTCGTGAGGATAATCAGTAATATGGCCAATGTTTAAATAAAATGTTTTTTTTCATAATAATATTAATAAATACAATTTTCCAACTCACTCAAATTCAAATATTGTTTTTCGCAACATTAAATAAAATGTTTATTACCGTTCCCTCCCCCGATTAAGAAACAAAAACAAAAATAAAATCAAGGAGGAATTGAAATGCGAGTGTCTAGATGATGAGATCGAGAATGTTCGAACATCCTATTGTCAGAGTCGAGTGGTCTGAGTGGTTTGGATGGCCGGATTAAAAGGATTTGTGGTTGTGGCTTGCGGAGCACGAGGATACCTCTCGGCGGCTACGCTCTCCATGGTGCGTCGCATCAGTGGGTACTGGTCCAGGACCACGTTGAAATGATCAACCGAAAGGCTGAACAGATTGCAATAGGTCTCAGCACGGACGCTGGCCACTCGTCGAGCGTTCGTTAGCAGGCAAATCTCGCCGAAATATGAGCCGTCACTTAATGAAGTTGCCACTTCGCCATTCGCCATCACGATATCGACAATTCCTTCTTGGATGAAGTACATCTTCGTGCCGATTGTGCCTTCTTTTATGATAATATCACCTATAATCAATCAAATAAAACAAATTATTAAACAAAAATCTACTTACATAGGCCTACCGTAGTTTAAAAGATTTGTATAAAAGGAATAGAAATATTATCAAAAATATTTTTGTCCAGTTGCACCGCACGAGTTAAGCCTTGTTTACCGCTAAGTAAAACTTAACTCTTCAAATTTCGTTGTTTGCAAAGCCAAGCTTAAATGTCTAAATCGTACGTAATTAGGGGCGTATCGAGGCAATTGGGGACCTGGGGCGCCTCTAGAAGAGGAGGCCTATATACATTTTGTATCAAAGGTGTATATTGAATTTTTCGGAGGGGGGGGCGAACTCATTTTTAAATGTCTCCCTCCTCCATACACAAAAATATTTTTAAAATACCGTATATCTCTGAACGCCGAGGGCCCTCTCAAAAACAAATTTTCAATACATTTTTTTAAAATCTAAATTTGTCTGTTTTTGCCGAGCCCTCATCTGTCACCTTTATCAAAAATCACCAGAAAATCCCTAAAATTTACAACGTTGTCGATTTATAAAATTCTTTACTAATTCATGGTTAAAATATTGCGGTACAAACGAATTTAAGATTATCTTTAATTTATAAGTAACACTTAGTAAAGAGAGGCTTAAATGTCAAACGGTGCAATTAGGCATTCGTTTTTATTTAATTTAAAAAAATGTTTTTTTAATTTGAATGTTTTAAATACCTGGTTGGAACACTTCGTATCGAAGTTTGGTGACGACATCGGAGACGAAATTACTATCTGCGTTGGCAAAGAAGGGAACGCTGGCCACTAAAGACCGGCAATTATAATTGATAACATCTTCTCGCAATTTTTCTGATAATTCTCCTAGGATCGCTTCTTCGTCGAAGAATTTGCCTTGATAACGATGTTCAAAATATTCCGTAATACGTTGACGCATTTCTCGAGGCAATTTTCGATATGCCATATATTCTTCCACTTGTTTCACCTAAAATAATAAAATTTAATAAAACATTAATTATATGAATGTTTCAAATTTATTTTTCTTTCGTTTAAAAAATCCGAGTAAAATTGATTACCTTTTCTCGATATTGCCGACGACTAGAATCCAAACTCTGGATGAGGTTGGTGGCATGGCCCAGAAAGAGAGCATAGCAAGTGGCACCACTAATCATGGACAGCATTGTTAGCCACATGTCAGTCAAGCTCTGCGGCGGAAAACGACCGTAACCGATGCAGAGCATGTGCGACATTGCTTTGAACAACGCCCACGAGTATTGCTCCAGCCAAAATGCACCCTGCACATTCAGGGAAAGTCACATATTATTAGAGTGAGGTGGATAGCTGAGTAGATCTTGTAGCAAGGAAGAAAGAAAAGAGCGATTGCAGCTAACAAGTTTATTTCGTTTAATAATCGCTTCAAGCCGACGTTTCGGTCAGATATACGACCATCATCAGGGCTGAAGCGTGTCAACAAAATTCCTCAAAACGATTGTGCCATTCGACATTTTGAGGAATTTTGTTGACACGCTTCAGCCCTGATGATGGTCGTATATCTGACCGAAACGTCGGCTTGAAGCGATTATTAAACAAAATAAACTTAGCTGAAATCGCTCTTTTCTTTCTTCCTTGCTACAAGTCACATATTAGTTCTTTTGCTTAAAGTATTATTAGCCTTTCAAGCCTTTATTATCCCGATATTCCTAAAGGAATAAAAAATACTATTCTTAGTACGAAATAAAAAATGAATATCGCGAAACTTTCCTATTATGAATTGGACGATCTTATGCACAAGGGAACCAAGCGCCATTAACCTAAATCTGAGTTAGGGGGACTTTTCATTTTCATAATTGTAAACAAAACTAATGACAATGTCATAAAAAAGTGCCCAGAGTTATAATGTTGTGATTAAAATAAAGAGGTACATCTATCTCCTTTTTCCCTACAAAATGGCGGTCTTATATCATGGCGTTTGGTTCCTTAATGCATAACATGGTCCAATTAAGATATCGATTTAAACGTATTTTCAGAGTAGTAATTCAGATCAGAAAAATCAAAATATCTTAAATGAAAATTTTCTGTCAGTAAATTTTTTCCACTTTGATTTCAAAATATGTTTTTATCTTTTTAACTTTTTGTTTTAATTAATATATACATTTTTTAATCACAAAAAAGGTAACAGCAGATTATTAAAAATATTTTTTCTTCCAGACAACACCTTCCTCAATGACCACCCTGGAAAGATCCTGAGACTCCAATCTCAAGTTTTGCTACTGTACATCTCACAAGGGTGAGTTTATTATTAATTTTTAAATTTTTAATTCTCTCCCTGGTCTGTTAAGATGTGTTATACTACAGGGTTGTTTCTGTAGAATAGCGTAAAACTGCCTGGGACCCGAACCCGCGATCCTTGGTATGCAAGGCAGGCGCGCTACACAACTACGCCAAACCCGAGAGCCTTATTTTGGTTAAAATATTTTTAATTAGAATCCCGATTGTCGCGGGAAGGTAAACAAATTGATATACTTGGTTATAATTGCAATCTCTCTTAACCCCATCTATTTTTGATAGGAATATAATATACATGTGACAACGATTCACAACTTGGTTTAACAGATATTTAATGGACATAACATGACATTCTGACAACTATTATAATCTATCATTGCTTCATCTAATAATTGACGATAAATGAAACAACAACAGAAATACTTAAATGACATGAAACTACCTATATCATTTTAATCATCATAATCTGAAGAAAATATCTAACACTATCGGCATTTTTCATAAATAATGAATAAATAATCAAACTACTACTCGTGCAATATGTTTTAATTAGAGACCTAAAGGCTTGACGATTTTTTTATTTCATAGAAAAATACACCAATTTATCTATTTTTTAGCCAATACAATAACTATTTCTCATTTAAATAAATAAAAATTTGATATAATAGTAATAATTGATAATTGGTTTCTCGTTGATAAATGTAAAAAACTTGAATCGAAAGATGAAAATTTGATATGGATTCATTAGGATAGCAATAAAAAGAAATAGTGAAGTGATAGTTGTATAATTGATAAATATGAGCAGGATGGCAGCCAGGAATAAAATCAGACAAAATTTTTAATCAATCTTTATCCAATTATTTATAGGGGTTTGGGTTTCTTTGAGCCAAACATTTTTTCAAATGATCTCTGATCAGACAAAATGCATTCAGAATTAGATGCCCAATGAAAAATATAATTTTAGATTATACCCTGTCAGCTAGAAGCTTAACGTTCCAAGATTTCTTTTTATTAATAAATATGAGCAGAATGGCAGCTAGAAATACAATCAGACAAAATTTTTAATCAATCTTTATCCAATTTTTTATTTCAAATTGCAGACGTTTCGAACGCAGGTCGCGCCCTTCTTCAGGACAATCGGTAGTCAGCCTGAGAAAGGACGCAACTTGCGTCTGAAACGTCTGCAATTTGAAATAAAAAATTGGATAAAGATTGATTAAAAATTTTGTCTGATTGTATTTCTAGCTGCCATTCTGCTCATATTTATTAATAAAAAGAAATCTTGGAACGTTAAGCTTCTAGCTGACAGGGTATAATCTAAAATTATATTTTTCATTGGGCATCTAATTCTGAATGCATTTTGTCTGATCAGAGATCATTTGAAAAAATGTTTGGCTCAAAGAAACCCAAACCCCTATAAGATAGGCAACAAAATATCTATATTGGTATAGATTTTGCATAACTTGAAGGCGCTATTGATTGGTAGCGCCACACGCGGAGATCGGTCTAACTAAAGCTTTGATTGCAATTAATCTTGATGTTAGCCATATGGGCCTTTCTTTTAACATTAAGCAGGGATGTCATTTGAGGGGGGGGGGGGGGTATTTTCCTCCCTGCCTCCAAGGTTTTGGAAAAAATAGTAAATTCTGAGCTTAGCCCCAACATACCAACAAACTCACTCTCTTTATAAATAAGTATAGATAAAAATATAGAGGTATATATGGACCCTGTTATACATTAGTGTGTCAAGCGCCAAAAAAATTAAAAATTGACAAAAAAAATGATATTTGGACCCTGTTACGCATTGGTGTGTCAAGCGCCAGCTACCGAGATTTGAGAAAATTAACATTAAATTAAATAACATTAAAGTTTTTTGTTTTCATTGGATTATATATAATTTTTTTTGTCAATTGTGCAAGTAACATTAAATATAAATTTTTTTGGGACATAAAAAATACTATTAATTATAGCATTTGAAACAATATTCCTCAATTTTTAATTTTTTTTTTTGGCGTTTGACACACTAATGCATAACAGGGTCCATATAATCTAATCAAAACAATGTAAATCAGAAAAACTTTAATGTTAATTTTCTCAAATCTCGGTACCTGGCGCTTGACACACTAATGCGTAACAGGGTCCATATATGTTTGCCTTGGTATATGTATTAAGTAGCAAAGGAAGTAAAAAAATTTTGCCCCCCTCCCCCAAGCAAAAACTGAAATGACGTCACTGACTGAGATTGCCAAAAAAAAATCTTTCAATTAAACATTAATGAATGGAAAACTAAAAAAGTAGAGGAATTAAGTGAAAAATAGCAAATTTGGATCGATTGATATTCTATTTCATACTAATAATAATACCAATTTCTAAGGTTAATTGTTAATTTTTTACACCAAATTTTTACCATATAAGCTTTGAATCAACATTCATCATTTTAAAACTTGTAAGCTCCTCTCGCTTTTAAAGCCTTTTATAAATGAAAGGATTTTTAAATTAATTATATTTTTGTTTTCTTCTAAAAATAAATAAATACAATTCAGATTTCAAAGTTATTCTTATATAGTAATTAATTTTAAGGGGAGTCTTGAGCTTTAAACATCAATCAACGCCGTTTAATTAAAGTCGTTAAGTAATATGAAGAATAGGCTGGTTTCTAAGCTATAGGCATTTTTCAACAATTTATACATTTATTTTAATTGTATCATAAAAAGAGAAGCCTCCCGCATATCAAGTTAATTAGAAAGACCCTAAAAACAAGCTTATGAATGAACCATCTAAAAAGAGAGCTTGAGGGTTGTTTTTTTTAAATTAACAGAAAAAAAAGGAACAAAAAAAAAAAAAAATTATGCAATTTATATTTGAATTGGTCATCTTCCTACACACTGGCAAATGACTTTTAAGAAGTTTGTTTGAAGAAAAACGTAGGAAGTGAAAGCCTTGAGGGGCTAGCTTTATTAATTTAATTAAAAGTTTTTAAATTAAAATAAATTTAAAAAAGAAGAAGAAATAAATAAGATATTATAAGTATATTGATGAATTCAAAATTCTCATTTAGAGAAAAGATTTTACACGTCCCAAGACATATCTAAACATTTTTTAGATCTTTTCCACTATGGGCATTTAGTATTTTCACATTCAACACACTCCTTTTGTGTACTGTAATCCAGTAAAAAAATGTTCATAGTTTACATATAGGCATAAGCAGGATTGTTATTCAGAACTCATTTGAAATAAATAGGGATGGGGTCTAAATGGCCTTAGGTGCAGAAAAGATTAAAAAAAAAAAGTGAAGTAACGATTTTCTTGTTAGATTTAGATTTCATTTTCGAAAAGGATTTAGTCCCTGCATTAAAATCATTTAATAACACTACTCGGCAAAATGAAATTTTTTTTTCGAGCCCCGAGATAATTCCTCCAGATTCTTAAGTAATTCTCCTGAATTCGAATATGACCTCCGTTTTACCCCACCGCGTACCGTTTTCGAGGGGGGAGTCCCCCTACTTATTTCCACCCCTTTTCGTTAATCTTAGGGCCATGGATTAAATGTGGAGGGATGAAAAGGGAATATTTGAGCCTTAATATTTCTTCAGAAGGTCTAGAGAGTTGAAAAGTTCAAAAACATGAGCATTTGGACCCAATGGGGGGATGTGGGGGAAGATTGAATCATATCTAATTGCAAGAGGTCTCAGGAATTTCTATTTAAGCTCATCTCGTATCCATAATGGCCCTTATAAATAACTAATATAAAATCATCGGACTGTTTAGGGTTTGAACTTCGCGACGTTTAATAATAGGCGGTAGGCACGCTACCTACTACGCCAAACCCATGGGAGGTTCCCAATTGAATACTTTTCTATACCTTTTTATCATCTTCACAGAGCAACAGGAGAAGGAGCAGGTGCAGCCAAAAATAAAAAGCCTCCAATTTTTACAATCCAACGAGACGAGACGTTTCCGGATAATTTTACTGTCCCATCTTCAGTCCTTTAAAATTGTTACTGTCCGGGAGGTGGTCATATTTAGTGAGATAAATAAGTAAGAGTGGAGTGGGTAGAACTGGGGGCACAATACTTTACCCCATTCGAAAACATATAATATTATATGTAAAATATACAAAATTATTATATTACCTGATATTACTAAATTTAAAATATATTTTAGAAATCAATTATAATAAAAATAAATTTTTTGTTTTGGGACTATTTGGCCCTTTGTGATAGGGGTACCTTCCCCCCTCTAAAAGAGTGGACAATTAGTCCGTTTTGATACATAAATATGCTTGTATAGTGAGCGCCACAATTAAGTACCCACCTGATAGCTTTAGCCTTAAGTATATGGAATAGTATATGGTGTATAGTGAAATAATTTTACTGACCAAAAAGGTAAAACGTAAAAAAATTCTCATTAAAAACGTAAACGTAAAAACTGGTAGAGATGATTTTACATTTTACCTTTTCGGTCAGTAAAATTATTTCACTACTACACCATATATTTAAGGCTAAAGCTATCATGTGGGTACTTTATTGTGGCACTCACTGTACTTTGTATTATACTCATATGACCAACTCAGGGACAATAACAATTTTAAAGGACTGAAGATGGGACAATAAAATTATCCCGAAACGTATTGTTCGATTGTAAAAATCGTTTTTTTTTTTTTTTTTATTTTTGGCTGCACTTTTTCCTGTACTTCTGTTGTATAATCAAACCGCCACTGATTTCTTCATTGATTTATCTACATAGAGCTTCTGGTCGTATTTAATTTAATTTAATTTAAACTTTTTTAAAATCAAAAAAGCACCATTTTAATTTTTCAAATCATATCCTACCTACTTCTTTAACTGGTTATTTATAACAGTTACGTTAAATCCTGAAATTAATCTAGAAAAAAAATATAAAATTGAGTCTATGTCACTGACATTCTTAGCTCATATCATCTTGAACGATCTAAAAGAGACGTCATTGAATGTATCGAGAACATTCGATTTGGTGTCCTCCCAATCTTAAGAGCGAGGAGCCTATATAGGAATTATATGTCAGGCTTTGTGTGTATGTCACGGGAGAAAATCTTATAGGTCAATTCATTTCTTCTTATCAAACACAAATCCCATTTTTTGGTTATATAGAGTATTAACTTCAATTCTATTTTGATAAAAATTTATTCCTAAAAGTAATTATTTATTTTGGTGTCCAATATTTTTTATAACTACTTTATAGAATTAAAAAAAAAAAAAAAAACTAGTGTCGTATTTCTAGAACCGGTTCAGGTCAAGTTGGTATGATGCTGGAAGTGAAGGTCTCAGGATTTAGTTAAGGGAGATGCCCGAAATTTGTCCTGTAGAGAGGAAGAGGCGATGGCGCATTCAAAGAGGGGAGGGGATAATAATGTTTTACTTCAGGATTCAAATTAGCATCAATAGGTTCTGTGATTCTGATTAAATTATAATATTAGGGGGTAGGGCTGATAAATATTTGAAATTGGAAAATTCTCTTTGAGCTTTCAGAAATTATTATATTGCAGAATGTTGATTTAAGCTAATAAACCAATGAAAAAGCAGCCAGATTAAATTCATCTCTCTGTTCATTAAAATAACATTGATGTACAGACATGTCCAAAATGTTAATAAAATCGTGAACGATATCCTTTTGTTTTGACAATGTTCTTAAGGATTGAGTACTGAACTCTACAAGTCATTTTCCTTTGGCTTGTGCACCATAAAACATAATTTATTAATTTTAAACTGGTAACCGTTGGCTCTAGTTGAAACAGTATGATTTAATTGCCGAATTAAATTCAACTAAGATAACACAAGGTTTTTTTGTTTCAATAATTTATTTATTTAATACTTTATACGCATTTCGACACAAGATGTGTTACAAGTGAGTTACACTTCTAATACACAACTTGTGTCGAAATGCGTATATGTATTAAATAAAAAATAAATAATTGAAAAAAACCTTGTTTTATCTTACTTGGATTTAATTTGTCAATCAAAAAAAAAAAAATTATTTTTGCTTCATCTCACTGACATCTAAAATCGTTTGTTATCCGTAATACGTCATTAGGATTTGTTTGTAATCAGCAAATCGAATAAATATTTAATTTGCTTCATTGACAGGATTCAATTATAGGAGCATCAACAAGATTATTAATATTTCTAATAATTTCTCATTAATTGTAATAAATTCTACAAAATACATTATGAATAAAGAATTATATATATCATGTGTTGGTCCATGAGGTAATAATGAAAAACATATAACCAAGTATTTATTAATTTAAATAAGCGAAAAATGTAGGTACCGCCGGGAGTTGCACCACGGATCTTGTCGATTTACGCTCAACATGCCCTACTGTTGGACCACAGTACGCACTCGCTTATTTAAATTATGATAGATCGCTGATTTCAGTCTACTAGAGAAACGCCGCTCAAATCAAGCGTTCAGATTTCTCCGTTACTGAGGCGCGATCTAGATGGACGTTTTGAGAAATTAACTCAATTATGCAATTAATAAATAAAGAATTATATATATCATGTGTTGGTCCATGAGGTAATTATGAAAAACATATAACCAAGTATTTATTAATTTAAATAAGCGAAAAATGTAGGTACCGCCGGGAGTTGCACCACGGATCTTGTCGATTTACGCTCAACATGCCCTACTGTTGGACCACAGTACGCACTCGCTTATTTAAATTATGATAGATCGCTGATTTCAGTCTACTAGAGAAACGCCGCTCAAATCAAGCGTTCAGATTTCTCCGTTACTGAGGCGCGATCTAGATGGACGTTTTTCATTATTACCTCATGGACCAACACATGATATATATAATTCTTTATTTATTAATTGCATAATTGAGTTAATTTCTCAAAACGTCCATCTAGATCGCGCCTCAGTAACGGAGAAATCTGAACGCTTGATTTGAGCGGCGTTTCTCTAGTAGACTGAAATCAGCGATCTATCATAATTTAAATAAGCGAGTGCGTACTGTGGTCCAACAGTAGGGCATGTTGAGCGTAAATCGACAAGATCCGTGGTGCAACTCCCGGCGGTACCTACATTTTTTCGCTTATTTAAATTAATAAATACTTGGTTATATGTTTTTCATTATTACCTCATGGACCAACACATGATATATATAATTCTTTATTTATTAATTGCATAATTGAGTTAATTTCTCAAAACGTCCATCTAGATCGCGCCTCAGTAACGGAGAAATCTGAACGCTTGATTTGAGCGGCGTTTCTCTAGTAGACTGAAATCAGCGATCTATCATAATTTAAATAAGCGAGTGCGTACTGTGGTCCAACAGTAGGGCATGTTGAGCGTAAATCGACAAGATCCGTGGTGCAACTCCCGGCGGTACCTACATTTTTCGCTTATTTAAATTAATAAATACTTGGTTAAAATACATTATGGTAAATAATATTTGAGACACAAATTAAATGAATAACTCGCCTTCACCGATATGTACTGATTTTTAATTTAAAAAACTTTTTTTTTAAAGAATGTCAAACAGATCTCTATTTTAATACCCTGTTTACTATAAATAAAAATCTGGTGTGATGGGTCGCACAGCTCTCTGGGCTTGTGACTCCAGATTTTTTTTTGTGTCGATATATATATATTTTCCGCGAATTTTGAGAAAATTGAAAAACTGAAAAAGTGCATCAGAAAAGTACTAGTACTTTTGTCTCTCTATATATAGAGGCAAGAGAAAGTAAAAAATCTGGTGGGACTGGCGCACAGCACACAACTTTCTCTTACCTTCGGTAATCGAAAGTTGTGTACTGTGCTTGTCACACCAGATTTTTTGTGTCGACATATATTTAGTTCCCGACAGTACGGAACGTTTGAATTCAGATGTAAAATTTATAAGTATGGGAAAATATTTATATTTTGTTACCATGGCAACCATTTCTCCTATCCTTCCCTATGAAATACAAGAGTAAAGTGGTTCAATCGCAAAATGAGAATATACATTTTAAAGAGCATCTAAAAAATAATTGATTTTTGAATTTTAAAAAAAATCGTTGGAGCAAATTTTGAGAAAATCGAAAAAAACTGAAAAAGTACATCAGTAAAGTACTAGTACTCTTTGGCCGATTTTGATTAAAAGCTTATTTTTCCGGTCCCGGGGGTGTTTAACTTATATATAAAATTTCAGCCTCATAGCTCAATTCCTTCATGCTTAAAATTGAACACAGACACACACACACACACAGACACACACACACACACACACACAGACAGACAGACCATGTCGCGAAAACCACTTTTTTGGATTCAGGGGACCTCAAAACGTGAAGATCCATCAAAATCTCGACATCGAATTTTTGACATGAATCCAATACTTTCTCTCTATATATTTATTACATATATACATAGGTAAGAGAAAGTAAAATGAGCTCATTTATGAATTAATATTTGATATTCTACTCAGCTCAATTCCATAATAAGTGAAATGACATCTACACAAAAGCGAACTCACAGAGAGAGGGATTATTACAACTGTTGGCAAATGAAACTTCCCTACCTGCATCTATATAGTTATACAATAATATGACTGCTACCACTTTGTCGTTTATAATCTGGGCACTACATTTTTTTTTTTGAGCTAAATTCAATCTTTACTTTTAATTTATTTCTATTCATATGTAAAGATGGAAATTGAAATTGTATTTGATTAAAGAAGGTATATTGATTTACCTGAAGCTCGTTGATTGCGACCCACGAATTGGACGGGAAGCCCTGAAGCATCGGAACAAGAAACTGAAGACAGCCCGACCAATGGCCAATGAGTAACATCATGCAGATCAAATTGAAGATTCGCATGAACACACTCGCCATGTTGAGGAACTGCAAACAGGCCATCGGAACAATTCCGTTTAAATATCATACGAGAATGCCAAGAGAAAAATTTCAACAATCCAGACACTGACTGCAGTGCTCGGCAATTTGCATTTCTAATAACAAATTGAAGAAGGAAAAAAATTACCAGTTTTTATGTAGCACAATCATTAAAACCAAAACAATGTCCACTCTTCTATTTATGATTGTGATACTCGTTTTACTTGCCTTTCTCATCCTCATTACCAAAAAAAACGTCTTATAATTATATGAATAAAGGAATATGCAAAAAAAATAAAGAAGAAATGCGTAAGATTCTAATAAGAATTTTCGTTCCAGAAGAGAAAAGAAAAAAACAAGTTTGGTCTACAAACCATTCACTTAATTGATTTTTAATAAATAGTGGAAAAAGTTTCAAATTTTCCAAGATATTTTATCAATATGAAAAAAAAAAAAGAATTATGATGAAGTAAAAAATATGTTAAATATTATATGGAAAAAAATAAGTTAAATAAATATGATTAAAAAAAGAAGATAGAAATTAAGAGAAAAAAAAAACTTGAAAGAGAAAAAAAACATGCTTTAAATAGAAGAAAAAATTAAAAAAGATGAATGAATTGAAATAAAATTCAGAAAATATATAAAAATTCTAAAGAATAGAAAAGAGAATAATTAAATAATGGAAGATCTCAAGTGTCCAATTAAATTTTAATTATTTAAAATTTTATTATTCCGTTTTTGTGATATAGAGAAAGAGAGAAAAAGAAGTAAAAGAATTCAAGAAAAATTCCAAAGAAGCAAAAATATTTCAAATTTTTTTTATAATAATAATTTATTTTGTCATATCTTAAATTAATTTTTTGTTTTTTTTTTTTAACTAGTGTTAAATTTGTTTAATGATCAAGTGTTCATTTTTAAGAAACATAAGGTCCATATTCTATATCAAATACCTGGCTAAAGAGGTCGGTCCATATATAAAATTACTAATACTCCGTGTGGGTCACAAAACTTATTTATTAATGGAATATTTTACTTCAATTAATTTGAGAAAATTCAATAAAGACAATTTAAATCTGTGATTCCGCCCTCGGACTTGGTGTAGTTGGTAGCCTGCTGGCCTTCTATACCAAGGGTCTCGGGTTCGGATCTCAGGCATTCCGACAATTTTATTTAAACCATTTGGATACC
>JAKCPI010022831.1:0-10930 GCA_023213315.1 Euborellia annulipes
TCCAAACTTTATGCTACCGCCTCCCTTAAAAATAATTAATCTTATATGGCGCCTCCCCCTCCCCCCCCATTTTATAAGATAATACAAAAACAAAAATTTTTAATGCTAAAAAATATAAATTTATATAAAAATATTTTTTTTATTTATTCTTATTTATATTAAAACTAGCAATCATTTGGAAAATTAGTCCTAGGGGCCAATATTAGCGCCTCCCCTTAGACCGCTGGTATAAGGGTATTTTATAGCTGGTGGAATCTGTATCAGTAATGAAAGTTAGAAGAAAACGCGACCAGAATTTTTTCTTTAAAAATATATTTTAACAGCTTACGTTTCGGCCTTGGTCAAAGCCATCCTCGGATGACTACTAACAGCTCTGAGGATGGCTTTAACCAAAGCCGAAATGTCAGCTGTTAAAATATATTTTTAAAGAAAAAATTCTGGCTTCGTTTTTTCTAACTTTCATTCCTGAAGAAAAGTATTTGTCTCAAATCTTATTTTCACGCCCTAGGGGGTGCCTAACTTAAATATAAAATTTCAATCTCCTAGCTCAATTCCTTCATGCTTTAAATTGAACACACACACACACACCCACAGGCAGACAGACCATGTCGCAAAAACCACTTTTTTGGATTCAGGGGACCTCAAAACGTGTATATCCATCAAAGACTCGACAACGAATTTTTGACATGAATCCAATACTTTCTCTCTATATATATGTATATTAAATTATACATATAGGTAAGAGAAAGTAAAAATTCAAATCCGAAAAAGATGCGGTAACTCACCCCAGTAAAATTCTAAGTGGATTAATCATATCTTACTTTTCTACCTAATGAAAAAAATCCCTACAAAATTCTGCAAGGGATTCGATGGGTTCCTAAGTTACCCAGTGTTATAATTATCTGTTTATGAGAGTTTCCAAATCTTCCTCCAAAATTAATTCCGCCCCAGTAATAAGAAATTTTAGAATGACATTAAAATGTTTCTATCCTACTATACTATTTGCTAAATATTGAATATAAATTTTAACTCAAACGGAATGCACTTATTTTTTAGATAAAGTATTAAAAAACATTAATATCTTTGTGTATTATATGGAATGGGGTATTAACCCCCCTGCCTTCATACCTCTCCCCCTTTAAGGAAATGCCAGCCTTCACCACGAAATTACTCTCTAAATAATTTGAATACATTTATAAATAAATTATTTTTATTTTTATTTTATTTTAATTTTCAACCCTTAATCCACCCCTGTGTAAAAGTATAAGGAAATTTGATTAACAAAAATATAGGCCATATAGAAAGAATATAATGGTAAATAATGGCGAATTAAGAAAAGATTAAAAAAAACTAATTTTTTTTTCAATGACACGTTCACGCCCCCCCCCCTTCATTATCTTATATTCACCCTCTACCCTTCGTGAAATACAAAATATTTAATTTCATATTCAAAAGAATCGTTTTTCGCAGTCAAATTATTTGTTTCTATCATTTTTTTTTTCAACGATAAAATGCATATTAATTACCTTTAATAAGACACTGGAGAGGGTGTTTCGGCTGAGGGTGGGTTACACTATATTAATTATTCACTTTGATTCACTTTAAACACAATTAAAAAAGAGACCAGCTCTCCGCCTGGCGCCCGGCAACTCGCTCGACTCGACTGAACGAGAGATTCCACTCTCTTATCTCTTTCTATAGGAATAAAACAGATGAAAATAACAATTCCCCTTTTTATTAAAAGTAAAAACACTCCTTTTGCTCTAATCTAACTTTATTTATAACTGGAAAAAATGTCAACAAGTGATTTGGAATATTCCAAGGCCTTTCTTAAATAATCAACCCTTCATCCCCCTAATCAATAATCAAACGCTATTTTTTTGAATGTTTTCTATTTATTTGGTTTCGATTTAGCTAAAAAAAATTAATTTTTCAATCCCTAATCCAATCTTTTTTTTTCACATTAAATAGTAGATGGAAAATATTTGTATAATTAAAAAAAAGTGTTCATAGTAATTTTTACTTTATTTAATTCTGAACATTTTTAAAAGTTGAACGAAAAAAAAAAATTGAGATACAATGGATCCTCCTTTGGGTTTTACACATAGTAATTATAATTTTCTAGAATGCGTCTTACTTTAGGCCAGTGGGTTCCAAACTTTATGTTACAACGCCTCCCTGAAAAATATTTAACCGTATGACGCCCCCTTCCCCACACATTTAATAAAACAATACAAAAACAAAAATTGTTGATACTAAAAAATATAAATTTATATAAAAATATTTTTTTTATTTATTCATATTAATTAAGGAAAACCTCTGTCCCAGAATCTTCTAAATTTTATTATTTTATTTATAAAACTAGGAATCATTTGGAAAATTGATCTTGGTGGCCAATATTCGCGCCTCCCCTTAGACTAGTCCGCGCCTCCCTAGGGAGGCGCGCCTCACAGTTTGGAAAACGTTGCTCTACGCCCTGAGGGCCAGTGATTTTGTTGTCGGGGTTGGAAGATATGTGGGTAGCGCTGATTCAAAAAATGCCATCGGTTTTTTCCCCATCACGTCTAGTTTTGAGCTATAGAGAAAATTAAATTTTAGTAGAAAATAAATAACTTAGATTTTTTAAGGCGTTGCCCCTTATTAATATGCAGGTAGATGAATTACATAGAAATTTAAAGTTTCAATTCAATCGGAGGTGATTTAGAAAACAGGGCAAAATAGGGCTAAAAGTTTAGAAAATTTGAATTTTTCATTTTTTTTAAATTTGGGACACACATAATACAATTTTTTCCATTCCTGAATGAAAAAAACCTATTTTTACGTTCTTTAGCTTTCTAAAAATCATTCATTCAAGAAAATTTATTATTTATTACCGAAATTAGAACAAAATAGTTAAATATATCTAAATAGTTCCAAGTTTATTGCTAAGAGATCTCTACTGTCGGAGAGAGAGCAAAGCGCCTAAAAGATAAGGAACCACCAGGCGGCTTTGATAACAGTATTGTTTAAAATTTCGTTATTTATTAACAGATTTTCACGATAAAATGATTATTAGAAAGCTAAAGAACTATAGAATAACGTAAAAATATGTTTGCATTCAGAGATGGAAAAAGTTATATTAAGGGTGCTCAATGTTAAAAAAAAAAATCATTGTGTTGTTTTATGAAAGCACGATGCAAGTGAAATTTTTTTTCGGATCGTGGGCGTTTAACTGAAAAGTTTCAGAAAATTATTCAATTAAGGGTATTAAAATCGCGTTTTTAATCTTAACATAATAATTGGAAAATGGGAAATCAATAGAGGTATGTTAAAAACTGAGAACAATATTTATTTAGCAATTGAAGATTTGAATCATTTTAAAAATTATATTTTATCAATTTAAAAATTGATTAATTAAATCTCACAATTATTTTTTTATAGTTCGTCATATATATTAAATTCAACTTTCCTATTTTTGTCGTCCCGGCTTGTGACGTCATGGCATTGTAGCATCACGGCCTTTGACGCCACTGCCTGTAACGCGACATGCTGATAGAAGAGCAAAAAAATTTGAGAGGATCAAATAAAAGTTTCACATTAAAAAAAAAATGGAAAATTTCTAAACATTGAGCCCCATTTTGCACCCCTAAATTCCCCCCCCCCCCCCGATTTTCCGAATTTGATTGAAACTTGTAATTCATCACCCTGCATATTAATAAGAGGCAACGCCTTATAAAATCCAAGTTATTCGAAATTTAGAGCTCATTTTCTATTTTCTCTATAGCTCTAAAACTAGAGGTGATCGGGCAAAACCGATGGCATTTTTGGAATCAGCGCTACTCAAATACCCAGGAATAGCTTCAAATAACCCGACAACAAAAAAAAAGGTCTTTTTGTTCCCCTGTGTAATCAGACCCCTGTGAGTGTGAAAAATTATCTCTCAAAATTCGATCTATTACTTCAGCTAAATTAGGTTTTATTTTTTGTCTCTAACTGGCTCTATATTGTTGCAAAATTATGAGTATATTTGTCTCCGAACCGAGGTGTCTGTGTCTCGTGGAGCGAAAAAGAAAAGGGGCTGTTTTGCCAAGCATGTCCGGTCAATTCGCTTCACGCACCGGTTATCTGCCCGCCCCCAGGCCAATTCCTAATCCAATCACTTCAGATACAGTGCACATTCCCTTTTTCCCTCTCCCTCTCTCTTTTTGAAAATCAACTCCTTTTCACTCGGAATTTACAATATTTATACCTAACAAAAATTGAACCAAGATAATTTTTCAATTTCCAAAATCCTTAACTAGATTCGTCGTCCCCAGGGACGATAAACCCTCTCCTTTTATTAATTCAGTGCAAATAGAATTTTCAATGTCAACTGGTCAAAAGATTTGGTGTGACTGGTCGCACAGCACACAACTTTCTCTTACCTTCGGTAATCGGAAGTTGTGTCTGTGCATGTCACAACAGATTTTCGCGGGCCGCATATATTTGCACCGGTGAAGGAGGCCGCATATGTTCGCATCTATGTCAGGAGCTGCCAAGAACCCCTTTAACCTCGAGGCAAACAATACACATGTCCTGATAAAGGCCGAAACGACGATATTCCCGACTAGAAATTACACAATATATTGAAAGTTTTTAGTGTAGCAACCAGTATATAATTAAATTAATTCAATTTTACTAATTTTTCTTCTTGGTCAATTCTCACTGATGGTAATTGAAGAAGTGAATAAAACGAATTTATTGAAAATTAGTCTTATATTTCAGAGCACCGTTGGACATCTGGCTGACAAGTTTGGGCAAGTTTCCACTTGTTTCGGCTCAGTGAAATGCCGTCTTCAGAGCCAAAACAACTCTTCACTAATAATCTTATTGCACAGAAAGTCAAATTTTAACAAACCAAATTCATAAAAAAACCTTCAATCTCCTTATGCCATATTTCAAGATAATCAACATTTAATTTTTAATTTTTATTATTATTGTTATTTAAAGTTATTCTTAATTAATACAAATATACAAATGACAAATACAATAAAATATTCAATTACGTCAACTAATTTGGGACGGAGAGTATATAATATTCACTTTTACTTTTTTTATTTATTTTGGGACTAATAAAAAACAGTAAATAAAAAATTCAGGAAATATGTAAATGGAATAATTATTCGCTCTCTTAACTGTTATAGTTTGGTTAATAAATTAAAAAAAAAAAGGCCGGAGAAAAAAATGAATACTTGAACGTTTGTTTTATTATGAAATTGAACAAAAGAGAGCAAAAAAGCTACCATTATACAAAACAAAAAAAAAATTATTGTAAAATTGCCAACTCCTGTACGGACTGAGTGTCGGAGTGGTGTGTGTGTGTGTGTGTGTGTGTGTAAGCTGGAGATGGCAGGTCTGAAGCGACCCTTGTCTTGTCTCATGGTCTAAATATCTATAGCTCTTGTTCCGAGGATATTGTTCCTTAAAATAGACATCTTTAGAGAAGGATCATTTACTGACTGGCCTGTCCCTTATTCTGATGGAATATTTAGAGTTGCGTCGAAATCTCACTACGTTGACAAGCGATTAAATAATTTTTATAAATCCGCTTGTTTAACAAATTTTTGCCTTCAATCTAGGAGAATTTGAACTCTCCATGCCTATTAATTTCTTTTTATAAATAATCCACTAAAATAATGATAACGCTGGAGGTATTTTCAGGCCAATTTATTCCACTATATAGTCGACGTTTCGGGAGACCAATCGCCTTCCTTCATCAGGACTAATGCGGTTATTAATAAATTAACCCTCACTGGTCATTCGAGAATGAAATTGATTAATTTATTAATAACCACATTAGTCCTGATGAAGGAGGTGTTTAGTCTCCCGAAACGTCGACTATATAGGGAAATAAAATTTGGCCTGAAAATACCTCCAGCGTTATCATTTATCGTTTAACTAACTGCACCAGGCTTTCCCAATCATCATTTACTCCTAAAATAAAAAATCATTGTGTGGTTTTATGAAACCACGATGTAAGTGAAACTTTTTTCGGATCGTGGGCGTTTAACTGAAAATTTTCAGAAAATTATTCAATTAAGGGTATTAAAATTGAGTTTTTAATCTTAACTTAATAATTGGAAAATGGGAATGATAATGGGAAATCAATAGAGGCATGTTAAAAACTGAGAACAATATTTATTTAGTATTTGAAGATTTGAATCATTTTAAATTATTTTAAAAATTATATTTTATCAATTTAAAAATTGAATAATTAAATCTCACAATTATTTTTTTATAATTCGTCATATATATTAAATTTCAACTTTCCTATTTTTTGTCACGGCTTGTGACGTCATGACTTGTAGCGTCACAGCCTTTGACGTCACGGTTTGTAACGCGACATGCTGATAGAGGAGCGTAAAAAATTTGATGCCATCAAATTAAAGTTTCAAATTAAAGTTTCACAAGTTTTTTCCTTAAATAAAATGTATCCTTTTTTCTTGTTTTATTGAAAAATATTTTAATTTAACCGGAAGGCGATGATTTTATTTGGATAAAGTTGGATTATATATAAAAAATTTGATATTCTTACTAAGGACTTTGACTATACTTTAATAAAACGTATTTTTATTAATTTTTCCTTGTCAATAAAAAAAAATATACGTTTACAAAATAAATTTTCCTTTTCAAAAGAAAACTTTCCATTTGGTAAATTTCTATTCCCAGCTGGTCTCAAGATAACATATTCGATCGACTCTTTGCAAGTGCACACCAATAAAGTGATAAGGGCTTTAATCTGACTTGTCTAAAAAAAATTTCCTCCTGCCCTTATCTCGATGTTTTGCTAACAGAGCTATGAATGATAACGCGTGTTCAAAATATAGAAAAATCTTCCATTTCTTTTTTTTTTCACATTTAAATTTCAAATTTCATTTCTTTCCTTTTCCTTCTGTTATTTTTTTTTTATCCCAGCTCATTGAAATAATGTTTTAAAATTATGATAATGAAAAAATATTTATCATAGAGTGGAAGGATTTCAATCAAATAAATTGGAATATTATTCTGCTTTAATTTTGTCAGAACGGAATATTATACCAATTTTATTTTATGGGTTTTTGTTTTTGTTGCTGTGCTGACGCAACCACATTGTAACAAATTTGCCTCAACAGAGACTTTCTAATACATGAACCTTACTTTTTCTATAATTGTCAGATTTAATATTTTTTGTTCTGTGGTTGGTAAAACAAAACGCCATAAAACGGTCACTTTTTGTTTGAAAATTTTCAAGAGATTTTAATTGAATCAGTGATTGGATGGGACTAGTTGATTGTCAGCTTAAATGTTTCACTTTTAATAGTTAAAATATTTTTAATTTTATAAGCTAAAATTATGAGATTACGAGATTATTGACCTTTTGGATACTTATCATGAAATGGAAGCCAACAAAATTTAGAAAAAATCTCGACATCGAATTTTTGACATGATCACAATACTCTTTCTTTCTATATATTACATATATAAGTAAGAGAAAGTAAAAATTGGCAAATGTCTGACTCATCGAGGTTCTTTGCAACTACTCAGATTCACATCTCTATATCTCCATGGGCGTAAGTAGAGTGGTGCCGGGAAGCCCCCCCCCCCCCCTCCCCAGAAAGCTCGTGGCCCGCCCAGAAAGCTCCCTGCCCCAAGAAAAATTGAGAAAATATGGGGATTTCCAGGCCGCTGGTCCCATGCCCCCCCCAGCCAAATGCTCTGGTTACGCCCATGTATATCTCCCTCTTTAATGTCCTTTTTCTTATGTGTAATCTTTAGAAGGTAATCACTTAGATCAGCGGTTCCCAACCGGATCGTATATACACAGGGACTCAGCGTTTTTTTTTTTTTTTTTTACGGAAAAAGTGGGTCGCACATCAAAAAAAGGTTGGGGACCACTGACTTAGACTGTAAAATTAACACTTAATTGCCATATTATAATAAATAAAATCACTTCAACTTTACAAATTTTTGTTTTTGCGTTTCACTGTAATAAATTTAAAATAATAAAATATCATTCAAACTAGCAATTTTTTTCCTAATTTCGCTAATTTAAAGGCGTATTCTGTACTTGTTTGTCAGAATATAAAAACAAATCAAATTTTTAAGTATTAATTTTTAAAATTTTACAATAAAAATAAATTTTTTTTTTACCCCCTTTACCCCTCCCCCTGCCCTTTGATAGAGAGTATGTCAGTCTATTCATTTTCCTAGAATACATAATATGATTAAATATTTATTATTCATATATCCAAAAAAAATAAGGGTGGCCGCCGGGAGTCGAACCACGGATCCTCCGATTTGTATTGACCAGAGCACGACATTCGGATATATGAAGTTCATATATGAACTCAGTTGGAAAGCAAATAAATATTTAATTGTATAAATTTCGCGGCTCACAAACGCGATGTATATAATATCTTAAATAGGTCTTAAAACAATTTATTTATTTAAATTTGATTAATGTAAAATGTCAAGAAAAATAAAGACATCTATTATTATTATTATTATATTAATATCTTAAATATTATATATAATTTCTTATTTATTAATACATAATATGTATTTTTTAAATAATAAGATTTTATTCTAGTATTATGTATGTGAAGTTTTTTTATTTTTTTTTTTTTATTTTTAATATTTTTTTAAAAGGTGTACTTGATTAATATCGATGATTTTCGATCGAAAAAAGTTTGCTAGTTGACTAGATGTGGAGCAATCAGCCCCTAAGATGGTCTAAAATTTGTTTACGCAATACTGTACTTGAATGGCTCCTAAAGTTTTGAGTTGATTTCCATCTAAGCTCTTAGATTGCAGAAATCGATCCACAAGATCCTTGGTTAAAGAATCCTCAAAGCCCTAAAAGAATATCTCCCTGGTAACGGACCAACTTGACTATATTCTAAGGATTTTTATCCAAAGCACCCGGTCGGTGTACCCAAGATAACTTTCATACTTTTCAATATAAAAAAAAGATATTAGTTAAAATTTAACATAAAAGTGAAAAGAGTAAAAACCTTTGAAAACATGTTGAGAGTGATTCATGAATTCAAGTTGTAACTTGAATGTCTGTTATCGCATCGCATTAACGATACAAGTAGCAGTCAAATTTAGATCTTGCAGGTCTCTCTCTCTCCACGTTTTTACCCTTTTGACCTGCTCTCCCTTTCGAAGGGGGAGGGGGAGGAAAGCACGTCCAAAAGTGAGGCCCAAAGGGCCTCAGGGTCTCTTCGATGCTAATGAGATGCACGTGCGGAATAGCAAGGGCGGCCAGCTGACATGCCCAATTAGCTTCACTCATACCAGAACAAAAGACGTAAGCGAAATGTTAACCCCTCCTATCCTCTCTCTCTATCCCTCCTATGATAAAAATTTTATATTCCTTGATATATATGGACCCTGTTATGCAAATGTGTGTCAAAGACCAGACATCGAGTTTTGAGAAAATCAAACTTATTTAAAGTTTCCCGATTTTAAATTGTTTTGATTAGATTATATATCATTTTTTTTTGTCAATTGTGCAAGTAAATACTGTAATTTGGCAGATGTTCATAAATTATCTCTAAAATTACGACTAATTTAGAGAATAAACAATCAAATGTAAAAAATTATTTTTGCAAAATTCTCTAACAACTGTAAGTCCAATATATATTTGTAAAAATGCTTCTTTTAAAAGTCCTTTAATGGTTATATTTAATACTATGGTATAAAACGTCTTTATCAAAATTACATTAATAAATTTTAAATAGTATTAATGTTTTAAAATAAATACAAAGTATTAACAAAATTTTCTCATCAATTAATTCCTGAATGGAAGTGAACATGGCAACAGTAAATCAAAATTATAATGAAATTGACTTAGGCTCTATTCACACGGGGATACTCAAATCTCCGAGCAGCTTGGATACTGGGTAGCGAAGCGACTCGACATGTATAATCCAATGGCGCCATTTGCGGGGAAACTCAGTCGCCGATACTCGGCGACTGCACGACTCATTGCCAAGAGACTGGACATGCAGGTCACCAAGCTACTCAGTCGCCTGGTTTCCTCGATACTTTCCAAAAAAATGCGCGAAAAAAGAAACACATCGAAGCTAGTGGAGGAAATTGAACAATTTTGATTGAGTGGGAAGAGAGGGTTAAAAAATGTTTTACATAAAAAAAAATTTTAGAATTTTAAAATTTTAATGTTTAGCAAAAAAAATAAAGATAAAAAAAAATTGAGAAATAACCCAAAATATTTATTTGTTTTAAAATTATTTATTAATTGTGGAACAAATAATCAGGAGTGTTTTATTTTATTTATTTATTTTTTTTTTTTTATAGCAAAGTTTTTTTTTTTAATTTTAAGGTCTTGGAGGCCATATTTATTCAAATTGAAAAAAGCAAGTTAACCAAATACAAACTATACAAAATTTTATTAACAATACCAGAGTAATTATTAAGAATTAACTTTTTTGTCCCTTCAAATGTTGATGTTTAAAATTTTGAGGGAACTGGGAGTATGTTGATACAGGATACTCGCGGGATTTAAGTAGCGGCCGTGTGAATATGACAGGCAACTACAGTCCGAAGCTACCAGTCTCGAGTCTACGTCGACAAGTATCCGAGATTTGAGTATCCCCGTGTGAATAGAGCCTTAATATTATTTATTTTTGTTGTCTTTTCGAAATCGCTCTGATCCTCATTTTCATTATCAGGAATAATATCAAAAAATTAAATTTTGACATCTACTGAATTCATTTCTCATTTTTCAAAAAAGTATTTTGGTTTATTTAAGGTAAACAATATATAATATAGGTTAAATGAGTTTTTTATTGGTTGTTAACATCGCAAAAAACAACAACGTGTTAGGTACATAAATCATTTTTGCAAAATGAAAATCACGTCTGAAATATTGTAAAAATAATTTTATGCTTTTATATTAAATATAAAT
>JAKCPI010022833.1:0-25178 GCA_023213315.1 Euborellia annulipes
GATTGAAAAAAGAGAAATTTTTTATAATGAAAAATGTTCTCATTTTAATATAAATATAAAATTTTAATTTACCTTATGATTGATTAATATCGAAGAAATTTACTTTTCGAAATATTTAATTAAATAATTAATTATTTATTATTTTGGTGAGTCGAAGCAAGTCTTTGTTCCGTTGGGCCCTTGGCGTACCGTTTTATTATCGGCCTAAATTTTCATTGACGAAGGCGCCCGAAACTTTTGCTTTGATTTTACACAAATCATTAAAGCCTTTACTTCTCTACACAATATTAAAATTCATCGTTTATGAGGAGATTGAATGCAGTTCGGACCGAATTTCAAATTCTCGGAATGGACTAGCATCTAATTTTGGCCGGCTTATCTCCAATACATTTGATTTTCATCGAAAATAATTTATTAATATTAGTTGACTCAAAACGCCCAAATTTATATATATTCTTTTGTTTATAATATTTATTATATATTAATGTCAAAAAAAAAAAAAAAAAAAAAATTAATTATTTAAAATTATCATAATTATATAAACTAAGAAGAATTTTTTATCGAAACCTTTGTATATATTTATATCCTATACGTAGTTTGATTTTGTTTGTTTGATATTGTTTAAATATTTTCATTTATTAAGATTATTTCATGTTTTTTTTATAACTATTCATGTACCCAAAAATTGTCTATGTTGAACGCGTTCAATCCCCCCTATCGTCATCATAATTGTTCATCAAAGAAATCATAGTGAGTGTTTCAAATTTTAAATATTCTCATCATTAAATTGATTTTATATTCATTTATCACCAAACTGAGTCATTTTCTTTCTTTTGAGCTAATATTAATAAATTCCCCCTCCACCCTCATTTAAGTTCCTCAGTATATTAAAATCGTCAACCCTCTATGGGCGTAGACTTGGCCACAGCCCTCTACGTCACACTAGAAGATATTCCTTCTGGTTTTGTAAGCTTCTTGATCACATTTTCTAGCTGTCTAAACTCATTTTCTTCAATCTCATGTTTCTTCCCATTATATTATTTTTAGATTTTTCAATTTCAGAGCCAACATGGTTTTTCTATATTATTTTTTATTTATTTATTATCTCGTTAAAATAGATCGTTTTTTTTTCTATTATCTGCTTAATGAGTTCATTTTATAGACCTTTTAAGGCTTTTCAAGGTGCTGGTTGTGTGCAGGCTATAACTTTAATATAATATATATTGTGTTATTTATTTAATTCGTTTCGGCAATTGAGTTCAGAATTATGACCATGGAAGGCGATGGTGTGCTGTGCATGCAAGTGTAGCTGAAGGAAATTCTCGTCCGCTTATCAAAATGACAAATTTCTGAATTATGATCGACTGATAAGAACAATTTTGGCGATAGGATTTTTTGTTATCCGTACAGGCACAAGTAGAAAATGTGAAAAAAATTTTATATTTTGTGTACAAAATTTTCTTTAACTGTTATCAGGTGACAGGCGCAACCAGGGGGGGTTAGGGCTTTAACCCCCCCCCCCCCAGAAGATAAAAAAGATCAAAATATATATATTACAAATAGAAAAGAAAAAATATAATCATTTCGGTTCCGCAAAAGAGGAAATGTTCCGCGGGCGGCACATGTGCAAAAATTTGGTTCCACGCAAAAATTTAGCGTCTCTAAAAAAAAAGATTAAATATTTTTACGGACAGGATAAATTTTTGGTTCCGTGAGAGAGGGAATGTTCCGTGAACGGCAAAAATTTTAGCGTCTATAAAAAAAAAAGATAAAATATTTTTACGAACTGGAAAAAATTTCCCCGCAGGGCGGAAAAATTTGGTTTCGCGAAATCAACATTTTCCGCAAGACAAAAAAAACTTCGCTTCCGCGAAAAAAAAATTTTCACAGAAAAATTTTTTGAGATCAGCCCCCTCCCCCCCAGGAGCAAATCCTGGTTGTGCCACTGTCAGGTGAAATATTCACTTTGTAAAGCAAACATTAAGGTCTACTGGTGGTGGGCGCTACATAAGTTCAGATCCTGTTCCGGGATATTTATTAAATTTAAATTTTTTTATTTTTTGTAAAAAAAAGGCTAATTACGAATAATACTATTAAGCTCTTGAGTATATATTATTCTATTAATAATTTATAAGACTCCAGGAAATTCTGGCATCTTTAGGAAAGCTAAAATGGATTTATGCGCCGCGCATGTAGGCCACCCAACTTTCACATTTCAATAATACCCAAAAGACATAGACGACAGAAGTATAATTATAGGATTAGGGCCCGGCTCTGGGTAGGACAGACTGGCGTGACCACCTATACCTCCCTCTTCATCAGTTAATGCTTGCTTTACAAAGTGAATGCCAACTAGTACATCATCTGATGACAGTTGCAAAAATATTCTAATTTTTGTTGTTAATTTGTATTATTAATCTATATATATATATAAATGAAATGGGAAAAACTCATGTATATGTATATGTTCTATAGAAATCCACAATTTTCAATGAAGGTGGTCTTTGCGACTAATTACTAACTAAAATACATAATACATAATACACAAAATGATTAATGCCAAAAATCTTTTATTACTAAGATTCCCAGTACAATGATATGGCTATATCTTTCAGAAGCATTTTGCTTACAAATTGTAGTAGCCTATATATTTATTATATAAAATTTAGATAAAATATCGATAATTCAAATATCAAAGTGAGATAATCAAAACTAACTGGTTAAAAAAAAAACAAACAAAATATTGTTTTGAAATTATCTTCTTTGATAGATTAATAATTATTCATTATTTGCTTTTATAAAAATGTTAATATTTTTTATCTAGATATCAAAGATGTGGTGTGAGTTGTTATTCCACCCCTTATCAAGCAATCTTGATCATTTCTTGGCGGCGACCTCCTCGAGAGGCCGATCCTCTAGTACTTTTCCTCCCCTCCACCTCCTCCTTCGCCTTTTAAGACCATTTTCAAATTTTAAACTAGCCATAGTTTAAATTCTGAATGAAAAATAATTTAAATAAACAAGCCTTATCAAATTTTTGATTTCTTTTTGTTATCGTCCTGATATGGGAAATCCCTTGTAACTGATTTGATTGATTGATTAGTGATAGAGTTATCAAATACCAAGTCGTCAACATTTGATTTTATCCTCGACTCCAAAACTTGACCTTTTAAATATGTCTCCGCAAGCAACGAAAATTAATATTTTTTTTTAAATACACTCTTTTGCGAAACGATAATCATAAATTTCCCATTTCAGATAATTTTGCTGACGTAAAATTAAGAATTTAACGTAATATACATAATAAAACAATGAATATCCTTATAGGCCTATAAAATAAATTTTATGTTGTAATTGCCACACGTTTAAAAACAATTAAGGCTCCTCTATACTGGAGGCCTATTTACCTGCGTAATGACATAGCCCCAAAAGAAACAGCTCTTAAGAAGGCCATCCTGGCCCCCGTCCTTCCAATATGTATACGTCGGGAAGCCGTTGGAGGCATCAGTGTCTGTCATTGCTACAATGGCAGTCGAGAGGTTCACTCGTTGAGCATAAGCAATGCCAACTCCAAAGAAGAGCAACGTTACTTGCACGTGTCGGACCCCAAACTTGAATTTTGTGGGCTCTGAAAGAAAAACAAAAAAAAAAAATCAGAAATAGAAGACAAAAAAAAATACATTTTGGAGAAGAGAAAATAATCCTTATTTATTCTCATTTTAAATAAAAATAAAGATTTGAATTCAATATTTTAAATGTTTTAAAGAGGGTCTACTCATCTTTGAATACAATTGGCACGGTACAAACAATGGAAAATCAACCAAGTGGGAAGCAGGTACGTAGTCAGGACTTATTTTCGGTGGGGGAGGAGGTAAAAAATTGTGAAAATGGAGGGGCGAGGGGTTATTATAATTTTGTTCAATGATATTCATTTAAAGAGTGAACGACGTGTGTGCGTGAGCTAACGTCTCACAAATGAACAGAGTTCAAATTATACACATAAGCTCACATAATATGCTAAAAGTATTTATAATTTTTAAAATGAAATCTGATTACGTACGTGCCTGGTGGGAAGCAGTTGTGTTGCAACTGAGGAAAGGAATATTGCCAGAGGCGCCCCTAGGGCTCTGTTATTTACACGTTTTACGTTTTTTAAGGAAGGAGTTGGAAGAGGATTTCGAATATTGGCATATCGAAATATGTGCTCTTTTTGAATAAATTATTAACAAGTTTTGGCCACTTTCTGTTTTGTCACAATCACCATCAACTTGCTATGGAACACCCAAATTTATTCAACATTAGATTTCTTGTTGCAAAAACTAAGATTGCACTTGATGTCTCAAATCCATCATTTGTGAGATATTCTTGAGAGTTTGTCAAATCTACCAATTTAGCGTTTATCTTTGAAAATTAATTTTTGTTTGACCGGACTGAAGTTCGGTCGTTTTTTTTTTTTTTTATAAAATTAGAAAAACTATTAATAAAAAAGTACATCATTAAAGAACTAGAACTCAAATGTTCCCAAAGACAAGACCTAGCGCTATTTCATATTGAAACAAATCGTTAGAGCTGTTTTCAAGAAATGGCGTGCTTACATATAAATATACTGTATTTATAAACAAACACATTGCTCTTTATAGGATAATAATTAAACTTTTGTTTGTAGAATTAATTTGATCAATTAGATCGCTTTATTAGACATTAAAGAGTTATACTTCAAAAAAAAAAAAATCAAATTTGAAAAACAAGGTGTCCATAATGTTTTATTTCTGAAAATCAAAATTTTTTTTTTCAAATGGAACATAATTTTAAATTCTACATAAAACAAAAGGGAAAAAAAATAGAAATATATGCCCATTAACAATCACATGTTCATGCATTTCCATCGAAAATAAAAATAAAAAATTGCGCAAGTCACGAGGCCAGGAGTAAACGTAAACATTAGCCATCCCGACATTCGTTGTTAAGGAAAACCTTGACAAGAATGGTATGACCTCTCTTCTTGAACTATTCTCTGCAAACAAGAACTAAATAAAAATTTCACACAACTAGCACATTACGACTTGACAAAATTTATTATATAGATTTAATCATAGGGGGCAAAATGCACATGTTTCCAAAAAAAATAAATAAATGTGGCCAAGGTACAAAATTTCCTCTCAAAACTTTAAATGAACGAGTTCTCTGGGGTTCTTGACTTGCATTCGCTTTCAGGAAGGTGGGTCCGGGCGCTTGCGCTTCTCCATCTCATTTTGCATGCAGAAAAGTTCTAATTGAGGAGAGCAACTTCGAACTAAACACATTTTTTGTATTAATAATAAATAGATTTATATAATTTTTATGTGTAAATCTATAATCTTTATTACTTATGATAAGAAAGTAATAAAAGATGTAAAATTTCAGATTTGGCTAGAAAAACAAAATAATTAAAAAAGAATTGCGTATTTGCTTTTATGAAATTCGAGTTAAGAGGAGATCTGAACTGAGGGACTATTATTTCACATCTTAAATTGTAGTGTACAGTACCATAGTGCGGGGAACTATTAATAAAACATGTACTGTAGGCCTAAGTCGACACAAAAAAATCTGGGGTGACAAGAACAGAACACAACTTTCAATTACCGAAGATTGTATGCTGTGCGATAGGTCACACCAGATGTTAAAAAAGATTTTTTTTTTTAATAACATTGAATGAATGCACAGAACACGACTTTCTATTATTTCAGTTTGTGATTTTACTGCCACACCAGATTTTATTATGGCGACATATATTTATTTAGTTTCCGATGTGAAATTGATAAACATTTATATTTTAGCAACTACTTACTGTATTTCTTATCTTTCTTATAAAGTAAAGTGGCCTTTAAACAATTTTGAGAGAAAAATGAGAATATACATTTTTTTAATTTATGAAAATTAATCAAAATCGTTGGAGCCAATTTTAAGAAAGTCACAAAAACTGAAAAAGTACATAAGTAAAGTACTAGTACTCTTTGGCCGATCTTTTTCAAAAGCTCTTTGTTTCATGTCAGGAGAATATTTAACTTTTTTTTTTTTAATTCACCTTTCCGGCTGCAGAGGCCATTAGGCTTTCAATTTTAGTTACTGAATATATTAAATGTATAATACCGATGGCTACCGGGGAGCGTTCTACACGCTGATTCCCGGGGTTATCAATCCCAAATATATAACTTAAATATAAAATGTCAACCTCGTGCTCTTTTTGTTATGTTATTTTGTTTACAAACACAGAAACAGTCAACTTTTTGGGCTCAGAACAGAAGACAAAACGTGTATTTCCATCAAGACATCTCAACTTTGCACTTTTGTTTTTTAAATATTCGAAACTGATGTGTGCACTCAGATCAGCAAAATAAAATTCAAATTAAAAATTAAATTCAAATATTCTAGTTGAGCTGACTGTTGGGGAAAAATCTATGACCTATATAATCAGGTACGTACATGGCAAATAATTTAACATTTTCGAAACACCAATTCTTAATAAAAAAAAAAAAAAAAAAACAAAGATTTTTCTCGAATTAACAATTGTTAGTTTTATTCACTAATCTGTGAATTGTGTCCCAGATGTGCTCGAGATCTCTTTTCCAGTCTTGTTTAAGTTAATCCAACAAATATTTACTTTATCATTGATACCATCGATGGAGATAACGAATCATTCATTGACTTAATGGAAATTTTAAGTGCCCAATATCTACAATACATATAACAAATCCGCGACGAACAAAAAAACAAACTAACAATTTTTCAGTGCATATCTGACACGTACGAATACACCCCCTCCCTTATCTTAAAAACTATCTGTTAAAATACCGTAATAATATTTTGAGGAATTCATTTCAATTGAATTGGATACCAATCAATTGAAATAAGGAGAGTCGGGGTCTAAATGGCCGAAAAAGACCTTAACGATACAATAAGAAAAATACCATTTTGTTTTGCATATTTTATAAATACATATAAATTCATTATATTATATTCTCTACCTATCATATCCACGCCACTTATATTCATTTATTTGTTTAATCTGGCCATTTCACAGGATATTAATCCCAATTAAGAAATGGCTCTGAATAAAATATACAAAAGAGAGATTGCACTTATAATTAAAAATCAAGATACTTGAAATCAACACAGTCCCCTCCAACGAAGTTAAGTCCATACTGGGAGCACAAAGAAACCATAGTGCCCAGAGAAGCCCTCTTGATGACCCCACACAAAGAAGGCTCCTCTGTCTGGTGTTACAAGGAGGCACATGCACTCCCATCCGGGCCAATAGATCAGGCGAGTCAATCCCATGGTTCATTAACTTATAC
This sequence comes from Euborellia annulipes, assembly GCA_023213315.1. Classification (NCBI taxonomy): domain Eukaryota; kingdom Metazoa; phylum Arthropoda; class Insecta; order Dermaptera; family Anisolabididae; genus Euborellia; species Euborellia annulipes. The sequence goes on from JAKCPI010022833.1 coordinate 7,335, forward strand.
AAAAAAACCCAGAGTCGACATCTTTCTCCTCCCGAACAACTCCAGTAGTTGGTTATATGAGATATCGTAGGTGAAGTACCCAGAGCTCCTGAAGAAAAGAAGTCTCAGAAATCTTTTCTGAATTGCCTCTATGGTTCCAATTTGAGAGGCAGAGTGCGGATACCACACCGCTGGAAAAAATTCAAGATGAGGCCTAATAGGCCAGTCAATAAAGACAAAAAAAAGGCCTTAAATCGCAAAACGTAAAGTATTCCTGCATTTTTGGTATGTTATTTGGACCCCTTGGGGAGTGCGAAACCACATTTTGCAATCAAAAAAAAAAGTTGTGCTTCCCGCGTAGTACCAGAAAAACTGCGTAATTTTCGTACTTTTTTCAGTTTTTGCAGTTTAATTAAAAAACTATGAATTCAAGCCAACTTGCAGCTTCGTATCTCTAATAGTTTTTGAGATATGACGATTGAAAAATGTACAAGATTTTCACAAATGTTACAATTTTCAGTTTTGCTTATGTTTAAAGCCGAATATCGGCTTAACCGCTCAAGTTTAGAGAAAAGTTGTGACAACAGAAATGTTACATTTTTCAATTTTATTTATGTTTAAAGCCCAATATCGACATAACGGCTCATGCTAATAGAAAAGTTGTGATAAATTGAGTTTTAGCACATTTAATTACCTTTCATTTAAGCGCAAAATGGGGTCATTAGCTCTTATAGTTCTCCTATAAACTTAAAAAAACAAAAATTCCAATAATACAAGTTTTAAATAGCCCTACATGAAATTGCATCATATCTCAAAAACTATTAAACTTACAAAGATGTGGTTTGGCTTCAATTGTTTGAAATTTAATGCACTTTAAAAATGATAATAACAACTAATGTCAAAAGCATAGTTTTTGAATTAAACTGCAAAAAGTGAAAAATGTCCGAAAATTTTGAAGTTTTTCTCGTATTACGCAGGTAGCACAACTTTTTTTTTGATTGCAAAATGTGGTTTCACACTCTCCTAAGGGGTCCAAATAACATACCAAAAATGCAGCCTTACTTCGCGTTTGCAATTTTTGTTTTTTTATGATTACAAGAAAACTACAAGGGTTACTGACCCCGTACTGCGCTTAAATGAAAGGTAGGTAATTAAATGTGCTAAAACTCAATTTATCACAACTTTTCTCTAAACTTGAGCGGTTAAGCCGATATTCGGCTTTAAACATAAGCAAAACTGAAAATTGTAACATTTGTGAAAATCTTGTACATTTTTCAATCATCATATCTCAAAAACTATTAGAGATACAAAGCTGCAAGTTGGTTTGAATTGTTTCAAACTTAATATACTTTAAAAATGCTGTAAACAACTAATGTCAAAAAGCCCATAGTTTTTTAATTAAACTGCAAAAACTGAAAAAAGTACGAAAATTACGCAGTTTTTCTCGTACTACGCGGGAAGCACAACTTTTTTTTGATTGCAAAATGTGGTTTCGCACTCCCCCAAGGGGTCCAAATAACATACCAAAAATGCAGGAATACTTTACGATATAAATGTCGATATTGACTGGCCTATAACGAGAGAGAACAGCGTTTTGAAGGAATGCACGCTAGTGAATTCACGGCAAGATCTTTTGACAAAACCTAGCATTTTGTATGCTTTGTTGACAATCACCTCAATGTGAAGATTGAAGTTTAATTTAATTTTAATATCTATATGATCTTATGAGAATCAAAGTAAAATAAAAGAAAATTAAATTATATAACAATTTTTATTATTTTTCATTTGAGAGATTTAATTATTATATTAATAATTAATTAGTTTGGAGAGTTAACATTTAGAACCCATTGCTTCCTATCGGGGAAATTCTCAATATTTTTTGAGCCCCCCATTTGGGGATTTAGGCCAGATTTTTCCTGAACTCTTCTTGAGAGTGCATTTCGAAATTAGGGGAAGTTAGTCAAACAGAAATAAGAAAAATCTGGTGTGACTGGTCGCTCAGCACACTACTTTCTCTTACCTTTGGTAATCGAAAGTTGTGCTCTGTGCTTGACACACCAGATTTTTTTCGTGTCGAGATATATTTTGTTTCCACCGATATATTAAAATTCAAGATGTAAAATTTATAAACATGGGAAAATATTTATATTTTGATATCATGGCAACCATTTCTCCAATCTTTCTTATGAAGCACAAGAGTAAAGTGTGCTTCAAACAAGTGGCGCGGGCCGAGGGGGCGCGTTAAAGAAAAGGGGCGCCAACAACGTTTATTTTTACAAAAAAATTGTATTATTCATTGTAGTGAAGGCAAAAAAATTAGAAGGAATATTTAAATCTAATGGATAATTATGGGCAGGAACAGTCAATAAAAAAGACTCTGTATGCTGGTTCTAATCCCGAAGACGATTCGGTTCTTTTAATTTAAGAGCCATCTTCAGTCCTTACTAAAAATACATATAATATTAACATTGTATATATAAATTAACAAATTATAAAAACCTTATTATAACAATAAGGTAAATAATTTTTTGTTAGATATTATATAAAATTGCGCCCTAGGGGTTTGGTGTAGAGGTAAGCGTGCTCACCTCGTATACCAAACGGACCCCAGGCAGTCCGATGATTTTATTTAAGCCATTTGGATACCAGATGGCTTAAATAAGAATGCCTGGACCCCTTATATGTAAATTAATCTCTATAACGGATATCGTAAAAGTCTTAAATGGCCTAAGTTGCCGAAAAGACTGTGTGAATGTGTGTGTGAATGTGAGTGAGAAAAAAGTGCGAATGTTTTTTAAATAAAAAAAAAAAAAAAATTATGAAATTGCACGTCTCTGAGATTAGAGCCAGCATATAGAGTCTTTTTTATTGACTGCTCCTGCCCATAATTATCCAGTTACATCACAATCACCACTTTCGAACAGATTTAAATATAATATTTTTCTCATTAAGTCGTCTGGTCTAGGAGGAGGGGGTGGCGTTGGAATTAGTCCAGGGGCGCAAGAATTTGGGGCGGAATTTTGGCTGTAAACAGATTTAACGTTGAATAAATATTTGATAAAATATAATTTTTTTTTTGGTAGGGGAACGCGAATTATAATTTTGGCCCCAAGTGCAAGTTTTTCTAGGTGCGGCCCTGCTTCAAACAATTTTCAGAAGAAAATGAGAATATACATTTGAAAGAGCATCTAAAAATAATTGATTTTTGAATTTTAATCAAAATCGTTGTAGCAAATTTTGAGAAAATCGAAAAAAATTGAAAAAGTGAATCAGTAAAGTACTAGTACTCTTTGGTCGATTTTGTTCAAAAGCTTCGAGTCACGTGGCAGAGGGGTGCCCCTAACTTAAATATAAAATTTCAACCTCCTAGCTCTTTTCGTTCTTGAGATATTTTGTTCACAGACACACAGACACACACACAGACAGACCATGTCGCAAAAACCACTTTCTTGGATTCAGGGGACCTCAAAACGTGTATATCCATCAAAATCTCGACAGCAATCGATGAAACATATCTACAATTTTAGAATTTTAGAGTAAGAACACATACAAAATTTTTAAAATTATCGTATTATTTACGCACACGAAAAAATTATCATATTATTTTAAACAGTCAAAAAAAGCGCAGATTAGATTTGGTATCGTGTCTCGAAAAAATTTATTTGTTTGTCAAAAGTTGGATTTTGTTCTTGGTACTCGAATTAGCCTCTTCAAGAAATCACCGAATGTTTGATTTTACGTCTCCCTTTTAAAGAATAAATAAATTATACATTAAATATTAACTATTGAGATAGCAGCTTTATATTTATTCATTTATTTTTCCTTTTTTTTATTATTTTCAAATTTATGGATACGATAAAGAAAGGAGATATCCATATGCGAAATAACAAATTCCCGCTTCCAATGCTATAATAGACAGAAATGAAACTGACCCGGTTGTGATCAAACATAGTCAACTCACCGACATTTTCGGGTATTTGTTGTTTCTCAGAGGGATTCTCCATTGCGTTTGCGTTGGTTGTTGATTGGATGCGAACCTCGAGCCGAGTGACCAGCCAGCGGGCGACCTACCTCTTGACGTCGACTCCCACCATGTGCTCGCTCGAATTATTATCACCAGCCATTCATTATCATTCGCTTTTGTTCAATCACGTCGTGCCGTTAAGTAAATACAAAAAGAAAAAAAAATTATTTTGATTTTATCTCCGTCTCAAAAAATGTAAACTCAATCAATCGGTTGGCTGCCATTCTATTTAAAATATGTTCTATAACAAACGCCTTTGAGATTTCGTAAAGTATGAAATTATAAAAACTTTGCTAGAAAATAATTATCGCAATCTTATCACACACACCAAATGAAAGTAAAATTTAAATAAAAATCGAGATATGTCCTTTTGGGACTTCAAGTTCACTTTGTGACTATTTCACTCATTAAAAGACTTCTTCTGGAATTCAATGTTACTTTATCTTCCCTCTATATATATGTTAATATATATATAGAGAAAGTATTGGATTCATGTCTCAAATCCGATGTCGAGATTTTGATGGATCTTCACGTTTTGAGGTCCCCTGAATCCAAAAAAGTGGTTTTCGCGACATGGTCTGCCCGTGTGTCTGTGAACAAAATATCTCAAGAACGAAAAGAGCTAGGAGGTTGAAATTTTTTATTTAAGTTAGGCACCCCCATGGTACGTGACACGAAGCTTTTGAACAAAATCGTCCAAAGAGTACCTGTACTTTAATGATGTACTTTTTCATTTTTTTTTTTTCGATTTTCTCAAAATTTGCCTAACGATTTTGTTTAAAATTCAAAAATCAATTATTTTTTAGATTCTCTTTAAAATGTATATTCTCATTTTGCCATTGAAATCTTCTGAAGACCACTTTACTCTTGTACTCCATAGGAAAGATACAGGGGCGTATATAAGGGGGGCCGAGGGGGCCCGGGCCCCCCCCCCGAAATTTCCCAAACACATATACATATATAGGGATATACAGACATCAGCGCAACAAATTTTTCCGCAGGATGGACAACTTTGGTTCCGCAATAGAAAAAATGGTCCGCAAAAAATTTCGTGTAAAAAAAAATATAGTTTCTTAAAAAAAATTTTCCGCAGAAAAATTTTTGAGTTCGGGCCCCCCCCGAAAAAAATTTCTATATACGCCCCTGGAAAGATAGGAGAAATGGTTGCCATGGTAACAAAATATAAATATTTTGTCATACTTATAAATTGTACATCTTGAAAATCAAATGTACCGTACTGCCGGGAACTAAATACATGTCGACACAAAAAATCTGGTGTGACTGGTCGCACAGCACACAACTTTCGATTACCGAAGGTAATCGAAAGTTGTGTTCTGTGCTTGTCACACCAGATTTTGTATTTAAGCGATAGTGCTCATTATCGACACTCGTGAAAACAAGCCACACAATGCAATGCATAAACATAAATTTGGATAATTCAAGTTTTTGCCCTCGGGGCTTGGTGTAGAGTAGGGTTTGGAAAAAACCGGAAAATTTTGAAAACCGGTTTTTCGGTTTTTTACAAAGCTAAAAACCGGTAAACCGGTTTTAAACCGGTTTTTTTCAACATCTGTTTAGAACGGGCCACCATTTTCGGAAGTTAAATTAATTTGTATACAACACAATTTAGAAATATTTGATGGTTTGGTACGGAAAAAGATCCCTTGACCCTTAGTATTGATAAACAAAAAAATGTTGCTTAAATAAATCAAGGAAAAAAAAATATTCAAAACAATATTCAATAGAATTATTTTTTAATAACCGCGCCCCTGCCTGCGACGGACCGTTGCCTTTTCTTAATTATGTAAAGAAAATTATTATTATTTTTTATTTTTTAAAACACACTTTTTTGTTGATGTGTATCAGGATGAAGAAAGAAAAACAGCTAGTATTTATTTCGTTTATTTAATACCCATTAGGCTGACGTTACGGTCTCGGTCGAGACCATCTTCAGAGCTCCAAAATAGCAAGGATGAGGATAAATTTTAAAATTACAATTTTCTTTCAACATATTATATATACAACATATATGTTGAAAGAAAATTGTAATTTTAAAATTTATCCTCATCCTTGCTATTTTGGAGTTTGAAGATGGTCTCGACCGAGACCGTAAAGTCAGCCGACCCCGAAACCCTAAGCCCCTAGAAGATAATGTCTTCTCTCTGAGTCATGGGTCACGGGCTAATTTATAATTTGAATACAAGTATTACTGAAGAAAAAATAAAAAAACCGAATTCGGTTTTTCGGGAAAAACTCGGTTTCTCGGTTTTTGAAAATTAGCCAAAAAACCGGTATACCGGTTTCGGTTTCCACCGGTGTCCAAACCCTAGTGTAGAGGTTAGCGTGCTAACCTCGTATACACCAAGCGTCGCGGGTTCGGACCCCAGGCAGTCCGATGATTTTATATAATTTGTTTAGAGTTTTTTTCGGCATCTAAGGCCATTTAGACCCTATCAAATGATTTGGTAGCCAATTCAAATGAAATAAATTTTTCTCGCTTGGGGCGGGAAGCGAACCCAGGATCCCTGCCATGAGAAGCTAATATCTTCTCTCTGAGCCAAGAGTCACGGGCTGAAGAAATTAAATAAGAGAAAGTAAAAAAAGAGGGATTATAATATAATCAACATATTATGTTGTGTCTCGCCTTCTTTTCGACAAACATCATCTGTAAAAGTCTTAAAGGCATTAATTCTCATTTTCAGGAGTATTTATTATTTTTAATCTAAACTATAACAAACAAATATTAAACAAAATGCAAACAAATATGTGAATACAAATCAAAAGAGTTGTTTCAAAGAGAAGAGATAAATGTTGCATGCCCCTGAAAGTTAGATGTCCCGCTTTTCGCTCGTGCATATTTGGTCACCCACATTCTGGGCGTTGCTTGCTTTTTTCTTTCCTTCTCTTGCACGCAAATTTTTAACAATTTTCCTGAGTATGTTTATTTGTTAGTTGGCCAATCGTACCATGGCCGCCCGGGATCTCCGTACTTTCGTTTGCACCAGGCCACTGCACATTACATGCACTCTTACCTCTATATACTATGATAATATAGTAATACCATGGGGAACATAAACATTTGCACCCTGGCCAGTTTGAAAGACGCCTATTAGTTAGACAGCCCAATCGACTCACCACTACATATGCAGTGTCTGTGTGAATTTACCTGTGATAGGGTTCTGAGCCTCTTTTATGATAGACCATAAACCAACCCTTTTTAACAATATATAGCGTAGCCTTTTCATATCGGATAAATTTGATCTTAAATTAATAAAATTTCAACTTTTTTATTAATTTCATCTTGTTATTTGGAAAAAATTAACTTATTTCAAAATTTGAACGAAACTTGTATCCCAATTTTTAATAAAATTTCTCCGATATCTATAGACCTTTATAATAATATCTCGGGCGTTAAAATATTCTTATTAAAAAAAAAATATCTAGTGTGACTGTCACACAACTTTCTCTTACCTTCGGTAATCAAAAGTTGTGTATATTTTTTCAATATTTTTTAGGGTATTTATAAATCAATTTTTTTTTTAGCTAGAGTAAATTATTATATTTTACTTTCTCTTACCCTATATGAAATATAATTTGGACCATGAACTAACTTGGGGGGAGTGGGAGAGAGGGTTGCAAAAACCTCAAAATTTTAGGACTTCTTTCAGTTTTTATTTTGTTTTCTATCTAGGCTAAGTATATTTTGTGCACCAGAGTACAATACACAATTGTAGAGCATTAAATTTGCTAGAATTTCGTTGTTAAAACGAATATGTAGACCCAATATTAACCGAGATACGGCCGATCAAAGTTAGCCCAAGTTCTTCGAAATGTAAAACAAATAAAAACTTTGATGGTCCGTATCTCGGTTAATATTGGGTCTAAATATTCGATTTAATAACCCAATCTTAGCAAATTTAATGCTCTACAACAGCGGTTCCCAACCCGTGGGCCGCGAGCTGATTGGAACTGGGCCGCGGACGTCTTAGAAAAGATAAAAATTATTTATATTTATATAAAATTATATATATACACTGGGCCTCAGCGTTTTTTTTTTTTTTACGGAAAAAGTGAGCCGCACATCAAAAAAGGTTGGGAACCACTGCTCTACAACTTTGTCATGTATTAAAATTCATAAAATATGTTTAGTTTGCGAGATATAAGCGAAAAACTGAAAAAAGTCCCAAGTATCTCGAAATGAAAAAAAAAGAAACTTTGATAGGCCGAATCTCGGTTAATATTTGGTCTGAAAATTCGTTTTATCATCCAAATTTTATCCAATTTTATACTCTTTCTAATTTATTATGGTGCACAAAATATGCTTAGCTTACGAGATATAAGCGAAAAACTGAAAAAAGTACACACATTTTGAGGTTTTTTTTTATTTTCTCCAACCCCTGTAGGCCCTACGAATTAAACAAAAGCAAACATTAAGAGCTAAAAATTGAAATTTAATTTTTTTTTGGTGTTTAGAAGAGCAATTCGCAAATTTTCTATTTAAAATTTATCTATTGTCCAAAGGGATGGTTTATGGTCTGTCTTAAAAGACCCTCAGAACCCTACCTTAGGTAAATTCACACAGACAGTGCATATGTTGTGGTGAGTCAATTGGGCTGCCTAACTAGTAGGCGACTTTCAAACTGGCCAGGGTGCAAATGTTTATGTTCCCCATGGTATATAGAGAGAGAAAGTATTGGATTCATGTCAAAAATTCGATGTCGAGATTTTGATGGATATACACGTTTTGAAGTCCCCTGAATTCAAAAAAGTGGTTTCGCGACATGGTCTGTCTGTCTATGTTTCTATATCTCAAGAACGAAAAGAGCTATGAGGTTGAAATTTTATATTTAAGTTAGGCACCCCATGGAACGTGACACGAAGCTTTTAATCCAAATCGGCCAAAGAGTACTAGTACTTTACTGATGTACTTTATCAGTTTTTTTCGATTTTATCAAAATTTAAAAGTGGATATTCCCTAAGTTTTAATTTACATCTTGAATTCTAATACACTGTATATCGGTGGTAACTAAATATATGTCGACACAAAAATCTGGTGTGACCAGTCACACTAGATTTTTTTCTATTATTAATTAAGTAAAAAAAAAAACACGATTAATGCCAAAATGGCTTTTAAATGATTCTAAATTATAATAATAGTTGGACTGCAGCTAGAGTTCATTAAGAAAAAAATGCATTCTCATTTTGAAGATTATAAAATAATTTGTTGGAAAATTATCATTGGACAGAGTAATTAATATGAGAGGTACGGAGAGAGCAGATTTTAATCTACTTTCCACTTGGGAAATTTACAAGATGATATTAAAAGTTCCATTAAACAAAATGCAAATAAAAAGAGGGTTTAACATAATCACTCAGCTACCAGCTGATTACGCGTGTCTCATTTTTACATTTGGGGCGAAATATAAAGTTAGGCTTACAACCGAATTGGGGGTCTATTAGTGTCCAAGCCGACATAAAAAAAAAAACACTTAAATCGTGCACATCTATAAAAGATTGAATAATTTCATTAAAAAATCTTAATTAAACGAGTCGAGTTCCAAACGGCCCTTCACTCCCCTCCCCCCTCCGCTCCCTGGGATCCCTTGTGTATCGTGTGAATTTACTAAACATTTATAAATCTAGTGGACCATATTCTAAGGTATTGGTTGCACTAGCGTAACGTTTTTTAGCTGGGCCCCCCCGCAAACCTTTATTTCGGGCCCCATTATTAGACCATACAAAAAATATTTTTAAAATACCGTATATCCCTGAACCCTGAGGGCCCCGGGCCCTGTCAAAGAAAAATTTTCATTATTTTTTTTATCTAAATTTTTCCGTTTTTATCGGAGCTAGAGTTTTTTAGCCCGACCCGACCCGACGGCCCCCGCATCGCGGGGTCTGCGGGGGCTTACGTTACGCCACTGATTGGTTGCATGTCAAAAATTCGAGGTCGAGATTATGATGCAAATACACGTTTTGAGGAGCCCTGAATCAAAAAAAAAAATTGGTTACCGCAAAATGGCCTGTGTAGGTCTGTGAACAAAAGATCTCAAGAACAAAAAGAACGAGGGTTGATATTTTATATTTAAATGTAAGTTAGTCACCCCCTTGGACGTAACAGGAAGCTTTTGAACAAAATCGGTCAAAAAGTACTAGTTCTTTACTTAGAGTTTTTGAGTATTTTACCATTTTCTCTGAATTTTCTCTTGAGATTTTGATTAAAATTCATAATAAGATTTAAACTTTCGACCGTTGGTTCTCGTTGAAACATTTTGTAAATTAAAATTAAATATACAAATTAAACGCTAGGTTATTTGTTTCAAAGGTTTTATTAATTAAAAAATTAACACTTGATACGTCAAGGAATTGTCGAAATAAGTATCAAGTGTTAATTTTTTAATTAATAAAACCTTTGAAACAAATAACCTAGCGTTTAATTTGTATATATAAATTTAATTTAAAATTCATTAATCAATTATTTTTTAGATGTACAAGGAAAGGACCGGAGAATAATAGCCAGCAGTAGATGGACCCTCTCACATCATCTTTAATTAGCAGATATTTCGACTGGCATCACGCCTAGTCATCATCAGTGCAAAACAATGATTTGGCGGAGGGCCCGTGTCAAACAATAGGTGTTGGTTATTTTAAAATTTCAGAGAAGCAGGGGCCAGATGCAAGTGCGAGCGAACGGGCCCTCCGCCAAATCATTTGTTTGCACTGATGATGACTAGGCGTGATGCCAGTCGAAATATCTGCTAATTAAAGATGATGTGAGAGGGTCCATCTACTGCTGGCTTTTATTCTCCGGTCCTTTCCTTGGACATCTGATCCAGCGTAAATCTTCCAATTGTAATATTTTGTAGATGCTTTTGAAAACGTATATTCTCATTTTGCCTTGAAATCCTTTGAAGTACTTCATATGAAAGATAGGAGAAATGGTTCTCATGGCAAATTATCGAAGGCAAGAGAAAGTTGTGTGCTGTGCGACCAGTCACACCAAATTTTTATTTATTTTTCTTATGAATCATGAAAATAACTTAAATCGTTTGTTACTTTATTTATACAAAACCGCAACAACAATCTCTTGCCAACATTGTTAACTAATCTAGTAAGAAGTATTCAATTAAATTGATCGAAAAAAACAACAACTTAAAACAGAAATGTCCTAGATAAATAAACAACAGACTATGCTCTACGATGCCCTCTTATTTAATGCGATCAATGCAACCTGCAAGCGGCTATGGGCAGTCATTTGATTGATATGTGTGATTAAGTGTCAAGCATTGGATTTTTTATGACTCCGATTATCTCGTTTTTGATAATAAACGAGTAGCAGCAATTGATGCTATCATAAAAGAATTTTGTATAAGCTCAGGTGACGAGATAATAGAAGCCACGATTCTGCAAATTGCTGAGTTAATGCTCTCTATCTATTTCCAAAAAGAATGAAAGCCTAATTCAATTTTTTCGTTCAAATTCGAAATTACGTTTAACTAATTTATTGACCATTGGATGCAAAATACTTTGGTGGGTTTACTGATAACAAATAACAAAATATAAAGCTTTTCTTATAGTATAGGCTACCTAGTAATCAAGATGATAAAAAATAAAAATAAAAAAAAATTAACCAGAGAGATGCTGAATTAATTAAAGAGTGAGGCAGGGCTGTCCAAACGCGAAAAGAAAAAAGAGCATCATTTTGAGAAGACTTGCTTAATAAAAAATCTTATCTCTTATCAACTCGGGAGTTGTTATTAATTAAAAGTTCTTGTAAACTCTGATTCATTAGTATTTGTGTTGTATAATTCAGGGCGGTAGCCGTGAGGGAGAGGGTTCAAACCTCCCCCCCCCCTCTTCCGAGAAATATGTCAATATTGTTGGAAATAATAATAAATATATATATTTTTTTTTAATACGTTTGGTATACGAGGTTAGCACGCTAACCTCTACGCCAAGCCCAAAGGGCAATAAATAATAATAATAATATTTTATATGGCCCCCGGGTCTGGCGTAGTAGGTAGCGTGCCTACCTCCTATACCAAACTTCGCGGGTTCGGACCCAGGCAGTCCGATGATTTTATTTAAGCCATTTGGATACCAGATGGCTTAAATAGAAATGCCTGAACCCCAAATTGATATATTAATTACAACGGTTATCGTCTAAAGTCTTAAATGGCCTGAGTTGCCGAAAAGACTGTGTGAATGTGTGTGTGAGTGTGAGTGTGAATGAGAAAAAAGTGTGAATGTTTAAAAAAAAAAAAAAAAAAAATATTCTATACTCTTTATTGATATAACATATAAAATTTATTCATTTGAGAGAAGGGGAATGACCTCCCGAACCCCAAAAAAATATCTGGCTACGACCAACACCAATAGAATTGAAATAAAAAAAAGTAATACATTTCATAAATTCTATATTATATAGAAATGGAGGACGATAGATGGTAAAAACGTTGCTTAGAAAATAGTTCCTGGATGACTGAGCTGGGGCTCGGTGTTATTTTTTATATAAAATTGAAAAAACTAAAAAAGTACATCAGTAAAGTACTAGTACCCGAATTTTCCCAAAGATGAGACCTAGCGTAATTTTACTTTCGTACCGAAAATAGTATATATTTAAAATTTGAAAAAAAAAAAAATCATTAGAGCCGTTTTCTAGAACTGATGTGCTTATAGACAAATATATAAACATACATTGCTCGTTTAATAGTATAAGATAACATCAAAGACAATGTGGAGGAAGGCCGTAATACAGATTAAAGACGAAATAAAACAAGACTTCTATCGGCCCGAATTATTTATTTTTCGTTTCGGGGACTAAACGTCACCCAACTTCAGAGCAAAGGTGTTAAAAAATTCTTAGCTCTGCCTCCTTCAGTTGTTAGGTAAGTTAGTATGTTAGTTAAAGTTCTCTGATGGTGGCTCAGGGTATGTACACGCAGAGGAATTTGTATAGTATAAAATATACTAACATTCTAACTTACCTAACAACCGAAGAAGACAGAGCTAAGAATTTTTCAACACCTTTGACCTGAAGATGGGTGACGTTTAGACCCCGTAACGTCGATAGAGGAAAAATAAATAATTGGGGCCGATAGAATTCTTGTTTTATTTTGTCTTCAGTATAAGATAAGATTAAATAAAGGATTGAAGAGGAAAGCAGCCAGGCAGGGAGCCTCTATTAAATAAAACTCTTTTTACGCAAAACGTTTCGGCCGATTTAATCATGCCATCTTCAGTCGCATTGGAGTTTTTTAGTAAATAGAGTTGTCAAAACAGTCTGTTCATAAGCTTATTAATTTTACAATAGCCTATGTGTATAAATAACAATGTAAATAATTGCATATGATGAGAGTCTTTACGAAATTCTATTTACATTGTTATTTATACACATAGGCTATTGTAAAATTAATAAGCTTATGAATAGACTGTCTGACAACTCTATTTACTAAAAAACTGAAGATGGCATGATTAAATCGGCCGAAACGTTTTTCGTAAAAGGAGTTTTATTTAATAGATGCTCCCTGCCTGGCTGCTTTTCTCTTCAATCCTTTATTCAATTCTACACAGCGACTTTCTACATTAAACAAGATAAGATTAAAAATAAAGTTAAATATTGAATTAAGAAGCGGGCATGCAAAGGTAAAAATCTGCTAATTTTTCCATTTATAAGGCAGGATATTAAGTAGGGTCCAAGGCCATTTATTAAAAACCGAAGCCGAAGAAGAAGAAAAAGATTGGCAAGATATAATAACCCAATTCGAGACCTAGCTTACTACATGGATAAGAGTTATAACATGTTACATTGCATAGAAGACTATAGACAAGAGAAAGTAAAAAATTGCATTCGTAAATAAAATTTAAAAACTTTATCAACTTTAAACAATTGAAATCTATAGATAGCATAGCTAATTAAAAAAAACAACAACACATTATTCGAGGTTTTATCAATAGATGGCAATAAGAGTATCATCCACTTTGGCTATTGCTTCCTATAGGGTATGTTATTCCCGAAGAAAAGAAAGAAGACTATGTATTCTCATCTATTAAAGCCTCGGGGGAGGCCACCCAACTCGCGCGACACATACTAGCATAGGTAATCCTAGACGTTGTGTGGCCAAGCATTTGACGCATTCCATTAAATTAAGTCTGTTCAGAAGCCCTGAATCCATTCAAGTTCTTTGTGGAACCATGTCTACTGTATGAGTGTATGAGAGAGAGCGAGGGAGATACTTTCTTTCGTTCATGATAGTGTAATTAAAAAAAGAATAGTTAACGAAGTTGCAAAACTTTTAGTATCAAAAGTTAGGAAGGAACGCAGGTCAATACAATGCTGAAGAACCCCTTTGATTGCTCATCTCAAAAACAGAATGCTGAAAACAAGAACCCTAAAAGCTAACAACATCCTATACGAACTCCAAACATCTCACACTCTGTCCTGAAACCAAAACTCAGCATTGACCGAAAGGGAAAAACACTCTTTCGAACTATCTATCCTGTAGGTATCTCACTCTACGCTCACGTAAATGTTAATACAGACTTTTGATGTAGTTAGTGCACTCTGCATTCAGCTGTAGATCTCGTCGGCTCTGATCAGATCAATCCTTCAGGTCTTGCATCTTTAATGGAAGCTTCTCTTATGATTCTCGAAGGCGATTAGTCGACTCCTAAAAAAAAAAAAAAAAAAATTGAAATAATTTATGTCTAAGTGCAAAGGAATTTCATATTAATAAAGAAGAAATCAGCGAACTTTCAAAGAACTGGTCGCCGAAAATGAGCATCATTGATCACTATCAATATTTAGATCAGGGCAGGAACTAGGAGATTTTTTAGAGAGGGCAAAATTTAATTTGCCGCCCCCCTCCTTAAAATTTTCTATACAAAATTCATATCATTTTACCTTTTTTTAGTAAATCTTTCTTTAATTGCCGCCCCCTGATGCCCTGGACATGCCTCCACTGCCCCCTCCCAAGATCCGGCCCTGATATGTGCTCTATTCTATTTGTCCTACTGGATCTAGGGGGGGGCAGTGGAGGCATGTCCCCGGGCGGCAGATATCAGGGGGCCGCAATTAAAGAAAGATTTACTAAATAAAAGGTAAAATAATATGAATTTTGTATAACAAATTCAAGGAGGAGGCAGCAAATTAAATTTTACCCCCTCCCCCTAAAAAACCTCCTAGTTCAGGCCCTGGCACATATTGCCATTTGCAACTAATCTAAAAATACCCAGCAATCTCTCGCTGTAAGAGTTGGTTATTATAAAGAATCAAGAAAGAAGAAATGTACGATTTAATAAATCAGATATTTGAAAAAATAATTTTTTTTTTTTAAATTTTGCATTGCAACTAGAAATATCCTAAAC
Source organism: Euborellia annulipes (assembly GCA_023213315.1). Lineage (NCBI taxonomy): Eukaryota > Metazoa > Arthropoda > Insecta > Dermaptera > Anisolabididae > Euborellia > Euborellia annulipes. Next base: position 22,705 of record JAKCPI010022833.1, read on the forward strand.
TGGAAACAAACTTGCTCGCCGAAGGTGAGCAAGGGGGCCCAGGGGGCGACATATTGATGGCACGCAAAAAAAATTAAAAATTTTTTTCAAAGTATTTATCAATTTTTCATTTAATTTAAAATAATCCTCGCCAAGTTATATTGGGCATACACAATTGTAAGTGGCTCAATCATGTTAATGTCCAAAAATTTCAATTTTTCGCATACCAGGGGGGGGGGAAAAAAAGGGGGGGGGGTGGACAGAGAGTGAATGACATTTTTTTTTTTTTCATTACATTACCTTTCTTTTTAATAGAAAGTTTATTTTTATATTTAAATTTATAGATAAAATACTTATCTTAAAATATTATTAAAAGAAAAGGAATATTTAAACCAGTTAATACCCCAACCTTAATAGAAGCTCTGAAGATAGTCCCATGTACGACCGAAACGTCGGATCTGGTTTGATAATAAATTGAAATATAACTAGCTGTTTTGCTCATTTTTTTCTACCTATTTGAATATCAACATACTTCAAATAAATACATAATAAAAGGGTCTCCTTTTGTGATGATATTTGTTACATAATTGAATTAAACAAAAAAAAAAATATATATATACACCATTATTGTAAATTTTTGCTTAGTGTGCGTGCACTTGCAAAGGGACGGATGAGGGTTGGGGGGTAGAGGTAGGGCAAGGCTTTGGGGTAGGAGGGCGAGGGCAGGGGGGCGCTCGTGCTCACTATCGATCTGCGCGCCTCCCCGGCCACATTCGAGAACTAACAGCTAACGTAGCAGAGCCAAAGCGCAGAACCGTTGAGCGCAGTGTGCAGAGCGTTTCATTTTTCCTCTCTCTCCTCTCCTCCTCTTCTCTCTCTCTCTCTCTTCTCATTTCACCACAAGTGATGTGTGTTTAACAATTAAAACTACAATAAGTGCATTGCGGATCCGTTGCAAGGGATCCGAGACTTTTTATTCAACTTTTTAATCAACAGTAAAAATAAGCAAAAAAATTTTCTACATCATGTCTTCTGAGGAAGAAGTTGATGAGTGAGTAATTAAATTTTATTTATTTTTCTTATTAATAGTAAAAGTAGAAACATAAATGGTTCGGTTCCTGGTCAAATATGTTATATATATATATACCAACATTAAGACAATCGATTATTATCTCCAATAATTAAATTAAATTACCTCCACCTTTTGGAAAAGCTCTCACTTATTGATCGAATCAATCAATCAACTTTCCTATTTTTAATTTTTAAATCCTTCTCTTTCCCATGCGTAGGTGTTATTTCTTTAGTTTTGGAAACAAAATTTATGAGGATGGTCTGATACCAAAACCGATACATCTAAAACTCAGAGGGTGTTTGTGACAAATGAATGTGGCATGTCAAGCGGTCAGCTTTGTGCTAACGATCTCTTAGTTAAAAATATTAATAGCTTTGAATCTTGGATAATATATTGATTTGAATAACTTTTTTTTTATATTAAAATTACATTTTTTAGATAGTAACGTTTAACTTCGAAGAGGGTGTCGTTTTAAAAATTAAACGAATCTTTGGGGGCGTAAAAACCCTTCAAATAAGGAACATTTCCTGCAAGAAATTATTATTTACTTTAATCTTGTTTCTTTTTCTTACATGATGGGGCGAGGGAGAGGGGGCAAATTTCTAATACAAGGCCCTAGGGCTTGGTGTATTTGGTAGCGCTTGTCTTGTATACCAAGGCTCGCGGGTTCGAATCCTAGGCGGTCCGATGATTTTATTTAAGCCATTTGGATACCAAATGCCGAAAAGACTGTGTGCCTTGTGTGGGTCAGTGTGAGTGTGAATGGGAAAAAAAGGTGAGTGTTAAAAAGCCATTCCTTATGACAACTCCTTGTCTAATGAATTTAGTCCGAAACACCGTGGGAAAGAGACTTCTGTTTGATTTCAAATCAACCTAGTCAATCAATATAAAAGTTAGACAAATCTTTACAATATGTCCGAGGGCGTAGCTGACCTGTCAATCATACAGGGGCTCACGTCACGGGACAGAGCGAGGAAAAAATATTGCACTTTCCCCTCCTCAATCCTGAATGAATTCAAGGTTTCGATCGGCAAAATTAATAAATGTATTCAGAAATTTCCTTAAAAAAAAAAAAAAAAAAAAAAAAAAAAAAATGTTATTAGGCGTTGTCATTCATTCTTTTGACGCCTATTTAAAAACGAAAAATAAGCTTAAAAAAAAATGAAATATTTGCGTAATTTAATATCCCCCCCCCCCCACCCAGACAAAAAAATCTGAATTAACAAATTATTATTTTTGTTCTTATCAAGTGATTAAAATATGTTTATTTTGATTTTTTTGCTTTTTGCCAAGGCTGTAGCTACTTTATAGAAAGGGTCGATATCATTTCAAGGTTGTTTTGCATAATTCATTTTTTTTTTTAATTTAATTTTAATTAAAATGAATTTATTCTTTAGAAACTTCCGCATTTTTATTTACGCTT
>JAKCPI010022834.1:0-14413 GCA_023213315.1 Euborellia annulipes
ATGTTACATTGCATAGAAGACTATAGACAAGAGAAAGTAAAAAATTGCATTCGTAAATAAAATTTAAAAACTTTATCAACTTTAGCAATTGAAATCCATAGATGGCATAGCTAATTAAAAAACAACAACACATTATTCGAGGTTTTATCAATAGATGGCAATAAAGAGTATCACATCCACTTTGGCTATTGCTTCCTATAGGGTATGTTATTCCCGAAGAAAAGAAAGAAGACTATGTATTCTCATCTATTAAAGCCTCCGGGAGAGGCCACCCCAACTCGCGCGCACACATACTAGCATAGGCAATCCTAGACGTTGTGTGGCCAAGCATTTGACGCATCTCCATTCAATTAAGTCTGTTCAGAAGCCCTGAATCCATTCAAGTTCTTTGTGGAACCATGTCTACTGTATGAGTGTATGAGAGAGAGCGAGGGAGATACTTTCTTTCGTTCATGATAGTGTAAATTAAAAAAAAGAATAGTTAGCAGCACGAAGTTGCAAAACTTTTAGTATCAAAATAGGAAGGAACGCAGGTCAATACAATGCTGAAGAACCCCTTTGATTGCTCATCTCAAAGACAGAATGCTGAAAACAAGAACCCTAAAAGCTAACAACATCCTATACGAACTCCAAACATCTCACACTCTGTCCTGAAACCAAAACTCAGCATTGACCGAAAGGGAAAAACACTCCTTTCGAACTATCTATCCTGTAGGTATCTCACTCTACGCTCACGTAAATGTTAATACAGACTTTTGATGTAGTTAGTGCACTCTGCATTCAGCTGTAGATCTCGTCGGCTCTGATCAGATCAATCCTTCAGGTCTTGCATCTTTAATGGAAGCTTCTCTTATGATTCTCGAAGGCGATTAGTCGACTCCCTAAAAAAAAAAAAAAAAAATTGAAATAATTTATGTCTAAGTGCAAAGGAATTTCATATTAATAAAGAAGAAATCAGCGAACTTTCAAAGAACTGGTCGCCGAAAATGAGCATCATTGATCACTATCAATATTTAGATCAGGGCAGGAACTAGGAGATTTTTTAGAGAGGGCAAAATTTAATTTGCCGCCCCCTCCTTAAAATTTTCTATACAAAATTCATATCATTTTACCTTTTTTTTAGTAAATCTTTCTTTAATTGCCGCCCCTGATGCCCTGGACATGCCTCCACTGCCCCCTCCCAAGATCCGGCCCTGATATGTGCTCTATTCTATTTGTCCTACTGGATCTAGGGGGGGGGGCAGTGGAGGCATGTCCCCGGGCGGCAGATATCAGGGGGCCGCAATTAAAGAAAGATTTACTAAATAAAAGGTAAAATAATATGAATTTTGTATAAACAAATTCAAGGAGGAGGCAGCAAATTAAATTTTACCCCCCCCCCCCTAAAAAACCTCCTAGTTCAGGCCCTAGCACATATTGCCATTTGCAACTAATCTAAAAATACCCAGCAATCTCTCGCTGTAAGAGTTGGTTATTATAAAGAATCAAGAAAGAAGAAATGTACGATTTAATAAATCAGATATTTAAAAATAATTTTTTTTTTAAATTTTGCATTGCAACTAGAAATATCCTAAACTGGAAACAAACTTGCTCGCCGAAGGTGAGCAAGGGGGTCCAGGGGGCGACATATTGATGGCACGCAAAAAATTAAAAATTTTTTTTCAAAGTATTTATCAATTTTTCATTTAATTTAAAATAATCCTCGCCAAGTTATATTGGGCATATACAATTGTAAGTGGCTCAATCATGTTAATGTCCAAAAATTTCAATTTTTCGCATACCATGGACAGAGAGTGAATGACATTTTTTTTTTTTTTATTACATTACCTTTCTTTTTAATAGAAAGTTTATTTTTATATTTAAATTTATAGATAAAATACTTATCTTAAAATATTATTAAAAGAAAAGAAATATTTAAACCAGTTAATACCCCAACCTTAATAGAAGCTCTGAAGATAGTCCCATGTACGACCGAAACGTCGGATCTGGTTTGATAATAAATTGAAATATAACTAGCTGTTTTGCTCATTTTTTCTACCTATTTGAATATCAACATACTTCAAATAAATACATAATAAAAGGGTCTCCTTTATGTGATGATATTTGTTACATAATTGAATTAAACAAAAAAAAAAATATATATATACACCATTATTGTAAATTTTTGCTTAGTGTGCGTGCACTTGCAAGGGGACGGATGAGGGTTGGGGGGTAGAGGTAGGGCAAGGCTTTGGGGTAGGAGGGCGAGGGGGAGGGGGGGGCGCTCGTGTTCACTATCGATCTGCGCGCCTCCCCGGCCACATTCGAGAACTAACAGCTAACGTAGCAGAGCCAAAGCGCAGAACCGTTGAGCGCATTGTGCAGAGCGTTTCATTTTTCCTCTCTCTCCTCTCCTCTCTCTCTCTCTCTCTCGCTCTCTTCTCATTTCACCACAAGTGATGTGTGTTTAACAATTAAAACTACAATAAGTGCATTGCGGATCCGTTACAAGGGATCCGAGACTTTTTATTCAACTTTTTAATCAACAGTAAAAATAAGCAAAAAAAATTTTCTACATCATGTCTTCTGAGGAAGAAGTTGATGAGTGAGTAAATAAAAAAAAAATTTTATTTATTTTTCTTATTAATAGTAAAAGTAGAAACATAAATGGTTCGGTTCCTGGTCAAATATGTTATATATAAATATATATATATATATATATATACCAACATTAAGACAATCGATTATTATCTCCAATAATTAAATTAAATTACCTCCACCTTTTGGAAAAGCTCTCACTTATTGATCGAATCAATCAATCAACTTTCCTATTTTTAATTTTTAAATCCTTCTCTTTCCCATGCGTAGGTGTTATTTCTTTAGTTTTGGAAACAAAATTTATGAGGATGGTCTGATACCAAAACCGATACATCTAAAACTCAGAGGGTGTTTGTGACAAATGAAAGTGGCATGTCAAGCGGTCAGCTTTGTGCTAACGATCTCTTATTTAAAAATATTAATAGCTTTGAATCTTGGATAATATATTGATTTGAATAACATTTTTTTTTATATTAAAATTACATTTTTTAGATAGTAACGTTTAACTTCGAAGAGGGTGTCGTTTTAAAAACTAAACGAATCTTTGGGGGCGTAAAAACCCTTCAAATAAGGAACATTTCCTGCAAGAAATTATTATTTACTTTAATCTTGTTTCTTTTTCTTACATGATGGGGCGAGGAGAGGGGGCAAATTTCTAATACAAGGCCCTAGGGCTTGGTGTATTTGGTAGCGCGCTTGTCTTGTATACCAAGGCTCGCGGGTTCGAATCCTAGGCAGTCCGATCATTTTATTTAAGCCATTTGGATACCAAATGCCGAAAAGCCTGTGTGTCTGTGTGGGTCAGTGTAAGTGTGAATGGGAAAAAAGTGTGAGTGTTAAAAAAAGCCATTCCTTATGACAACTCCTTGTCTAATGAATTTAGTCCGAAACACCGTGGGAAAGAGACTTCTGTTTGATTTCAAATCAACCTAGTCAATCAATATAAAGTTAGACAAATCTTTACAATATGTCCGAGGGCGTAGCTGACCTGTCAATCATACAGGGGCTCACGTCACGGGACAGAGCTAGGAAAAAAATATTGCACTCTCCCCTCCTCAATCCTGAATGAATTCAAGGTTTGATTGGCAAAATTAATAAATGTATTAAGAAATTTCCTTAAAAAAAAAAAAAAAAAATGTTATTAGGCGTTGTCATTCATTCTTTGACGCTATTTAAAAACGAAAAATAAGCTTAAAAAAAAAAAAAATGAAATATTTGCGTAATTTAATATCCCCCCCCCCCACCCAGACAAAAAATCCGAATTAACAAATTATTATTTTTGTTCTTATCAAGTGATTAAAATATGTTTATTTTGATTTTTTTGCTTTTTGCCAAGGCTGCAGCTGTTTTATAGAAAGGGTCGATATCATTTCAAGGTTGTTTTGCATAATTCATTTTTTTTTTAATTTAATTTAATTAAAATGAATTTATTCTTAGAAACTTCCGCATTTTTATTTACGCTTTTTTTTACTTTCTCTTACCTATGTATATATGTAATATATATATATATAGAGAGAAAGTATTGGATTCATGTCAAAAATTCGATGTCGAGATTTTGATGGATCTTCACGTTTTGAGGTCCCCTGAATCCAAAAAAGTGGTTTTCGCGACATGGTCTGTCTGTGTGTGTGTGTGTGTGTGTGTCTGTGTGTCTGTGAACAAAATATCTCAAGAACGAAAAGAGCTAGGAAGTTGAAATTTTATATTTAAGTTAGGCACCCCCATGGGACGTGACACGAAGCTTTTGAACAAAATCGACCAAAAAGTACTAGCACTTTACTGATTCACTTTTTCAGTTTTTTTCGATTTTCTCAAAATTTGCTCCAACGATTTTTTTTTAAATTCAAAAATCAATTATTTTTTAGATTCTCTATAAAATGTATATTCTCATTTTGTGATTGAAATCTTCTGAAGACCACTTTACTCTTGTACTCCATAGAAAAGATAGGAGAAATGGTTGCCATGGTATCAAAATATAAATATTTTCCCATACTTATAAATTTTACATCTTGAATTCAATTGTACCCTACTGTCGGAAACTAAATACATGTCGACACAAAAAATCTGGTGTGACAAGCACAGTACACAACTTTCGATTACCGAAGGTAAGAGAAAGTTGTGTGCTGTGCGCCAGTCCACCAGATTTTTTTTTTTGTTCGACGTTTGTGAATGGATTCACCCTCCTTTGTCAGTACACCTGGTCGACGCTCTTTCATTTAGATTTTAAAGCAAAATAGGGACCTTTATCGTTTTCACTGGCATCTTCTTTGTAAATTTTATTCGCCCCTTCGTGTCGGATCCACCAAAAAAGCCCCGAAATGTTCAACAAGACCAAAAATCTTATCGTCAAATATCTATTTTTAGCAAGGGCGGATACAAGGGGGGGGTAAATGGGGTACTTACCCCCCCCCGAGATTCGAAAAAATACCTTTTTTCGCAAAAAATTTATTTTTAATGTACAATTTTTAAAATTAATACTTAAAAATTTGATGTGTATTTATATTCTGGCAAACAATTACAGAATGCGCTTTTAAATTGCCGAAATTAAAAAAAATAGTGTGCTGTGCGACGAGTCACACCAGATTACCCTCCCCCCGAGAAACACCTCTGGATCCGCCCTTGATTTTTAGTCATAAATAAAATTACTAGGCCTAATTTAATTGTTTCCGTGTTCCACTAATTAAATCAAATTAATGGGATGGCCTACGCGGTTAGTATCAATTAAGATTAATTATTACGAATTGGATTATAGGCATTTTTGTTACATTATAGTCACAAACTTTGACGATGGTAGGTAGTCCCCCAAGGAGAGTAGCCTCTAACGAATGAAAATCCTAAAAAATGAAAACGTTTCGGCTTTAATTAAATGATACCATCATATTCTCATAATAACTGATGGGATTTCCATTCGATAGAGGCTATCCTCTTTGGCTGACTACCTGTCCATGGGCAATGCCCCCCCACCCCCCGCCCCCGTCTTGTCCTGAAAATTTTTGCCTATTAAAAACAAATATCTATTTTTCCCATTCGCTACAGTGATCAATTCAATACATTAAATTAATTTTTTAATTTAAATAATTAATAATCCCAAGTATGTTAATTGCATACTCCCCTCCCCCCTCTCGTCCTAATAAGTGGTTTCCCTTCCCCTTAACAAGATGTCTCACTACGCCCATTTACATGTCCCTTTATTTACCTTTAACCTTTATTAAACCCTAAAATTATTTAGTGGAAAAAGTGGCATAATCAGAATTTATCTAAATGGTTTAATAAAGGGAATTATATAGGCCTTTGTTACTATATAAAAGGAAAGAATTGTATTTATTGATCGTGTAATAAATTCGATGACGAGTACTTGATGAATTGAGAATCCAGAAGGGTTTCCGTAAACAAAATATCGCAAGAGCGGAAAGGTTGAAATTATATATTACAGTTAATATTTCTTTCTCATCTCATATGCAAAATGAGAATATCAACTCTCCATTTTCATATGTACATAAAAACTTGCCCTCTAAGGAATAATTTTGTTATATGCTTTTGAGATGGGTTATTATTATTCCACCTCAACTCGTTATCACTAGAGAGATGTGATTAACCTTGAAAGGGTCGCAAATGAAGGCAATTTTCATCGGCACTAATTGACCCTAGCAATTGAATGGCATGACTTATATAACCGAAAAATAAATAAGAATACGTGACTTTAAAAACAAAGTGGCTCATTTAATAGTGCATTAGAGAGGGGAAGATCAATAAAAGGAGAGGATGCAATTCATAAACGATTCGATTCGTGTGTGTCCATATTTGAAGAAAAGGGGTGGGAGGGGGAGGGGGGTTCAAATAGTCCCATAAGGCCTTATAATTACAGAAATGCACCAAGGGTTGATCAAAATATTCATTCAACAGTTGCAAGTGAATTGTCAAGAAAGAAAAATTTAAAACGTTGCTCACCAAATGAAGTAAAATCGATGAGCCCAAGTTCCAAGCGGCCTTTGAAGCTCTTACTGAGGAGCAGACAAAAGGCATGCGGCCGTTCTGAACCTGTTAGAACAAGAAACAAAACATGTAGAAAAGTGCATTCCTATATTTTGTATTATCTCGTATGTGTGAGAATTCTGTATGTGTGTGTGTGTGTGTGTGAGAGTACAAAGCGATTATTATATTCTATTCCTAATAGAAGTAAAGCAAGTATTTTCAAATATTCACTTTTTTATAGGGTCCGACCGAAACAAGATTTTCAGCCGAAACCAAATTTCGGCCGAAATCGTAACCGAAACAGAAACTTGTATTTCCCATACACAATTCATATCATTTGACCTTTTTTTTTAGGTGCGAATCTCATTCGACGTTATTTTTTTGTTTTTTTGTGTGCGAGTCTCATTCCATCTTTTCAAACTCAGGGTTCGGCTCATTTTTGGCCGGAATTGGCCGAAACCGAAACTTCGGTCGGTTCCTACTTTTTTAATAATTCATAATCTGATAAAAGTTTTAATTTTATTTTGCAATATATCGACGGGGTAAAATAATTATGGGCAAATTTGATATAGCCTCACGTGCCGCGTAATGTACTCGAGAGGGAGCCTTGAGCTTAGGCAACCAAAATGTTTAGCAATCGGAATTGTTGTCTTAAAAGTAGGCTTTGCTCCATCAGTTAAAAAGATGATTTATTTATTTTAAAAACATTGGTTTGGTTGACTAAGTTCAAGGCTGCATTCTAGTAAATACTAAAAATCCAATACAATATTTCCTCACAATTGAAAAAAAAAAAAAAAAAAAATAAATATGATTATCCAGGTGGACATTAATGTCCTTTCAAGTCAAATTGCCCTTAACATCAACATCAAGTTGATTGTTTCGTTGCCAGGCCGGTCGACACTTACTTTCCATTACTAGGTCTAGTCATAGACGCATATATAAATCATAGTAAAATAAAGTAATTTGTGGTTTTGATTTCGTAGGGATTGGCCCATCAACGAGATCTCATATTAATTATTAAGTTGGCCTTATTTAAAACCTCAATTTCCATATGAAATTATGTTTTTTTTTAAACACTCACACTTTTTTCCTTTTTTTCATTTGGTATCCAAATGGCTTAAATAAAATTATCGGACTGCCTGGGATCCGAACCCTCGACCCTTGGTATACAAGGCAGGCGCGCTACCAACTACACCAAACCCGAGGCAAATGATAAATGTTGGAAGGACACTAAAAAGTATAAAAATATACAAGCATAATCTGTGAGGTCATGAATTCAAACTTATTGTTGTCGTTCTATTCAATATTTTTCATGTTAAATAAACATCACACGTTGTTTTGTAATGACTATTTTATGTTATCATAACAATAAATTATTGGGGGCTCGCTGGTGTAGTGGGCAAGGATATCGGCTTCTACAAAGAAGATCCGCGTTAAAATCCTGGGCGTGCGGGATTTTTCATTAAATTAAATTAAAATTAAAATATTTATTTAATGTAAACAAATCCTTAAGCAGGCAGTGGATTAGAATATTGGATCTGACCACAAAAGCCCCCAGACATCTCTACGAGGAGAGGGAGTTGCTGTGACATCCCGTCCTGTGAAAGGGACGTAAAGAAGGTTCACTCTCAGTGATGCATTCTTCGAAAGGAGTCGGTGCTGAGGGAGTCCCTCTTCAAACTAGGACATCCTCCCTAGCATAGAAGAGATTGGATATAAGGAGCCGGGTGGAGCCAGGAATAAGGATTCGCCAGCTAGGTGAAGAAAGCAGGAGAAGTTAGAGATAGGAAATAATGTAACTTCACGGCGTGCCGGTAGATGGCTACGGCCAGAGGCCAGTTGGGTGTGAGGTGTGTGTCTTCGTGCACGTAAGCGCCTCGGGTAAATAAACGGGGATGCCGATAGGAATTTCAAATAATATGAAAATCAATTAGTGACATATAAAAAAAAAAAGAGGGCCAAAAACCTTTTTCTCCACTTTTAATAGGAGTCCATTCTCTTATTCCCAATACCCATGATACCAGTGGCGGGCGGCCTTTATACTGCACTTTAGCTCGAAAGAGAAGATAAATTACTTCTTTTCATGCTTAATGACGAGTCAAACGTTATTTTAACATATTTTGAGAGTATAATTATTTTACTGGTGGATCCAGTGAATCTATGGGGCCAGGGGTGCAAGAAAGCATTTTGAGGGGTGCGAGTTATAATCTGGGAAAGTAGGAAGGGGGGGGGGGGTAAAGACCCAAAAGCTCCCCCTCCCCCTCCATAAGACTTGCCACTGCAGCAATCTTCCAGATTGTTATAAGATCTTAATATAGGTAAAATTTTTGAGATCTTTCGTAATTTTTTTTTTTCCATTTTTTTCTCCACCAATCGGATTTAATTAAATAGAACGTATTTTGAAATTTTTTGAAATTTCAAAATCTCGACATGAAATTTTTGAAAAAATAAGATTTTTTCCCCATTGTAAGAAATTTTGCGTTCTCTAGTAATTTGATTAAGGAAGAAATAGAATGAATTTTCCTTATATCATTTATCTAGAGTTGATATGTTAGAGATTTAAATTAAATCGGCTCCCGTGGGTGTTTCTTCCAATATGGGCCTCCTCTATTATCTTTTTCATTAATCTTAATTAAATTATAACTTTCTTGTCTTAAAAAAATTAAAAACAAATTCTCTTTGCTTTTTAATGTTAACATTTTATCTTTTTTTTATAGGATTAATAATTCATAAATTTTGTTCCATATCGATTCATGTGATAACGAAGTAATTCTAACTAATAGAGCGGTAATCGAATGATTTTCTAATTCTCCATATCTCGTTCGTACTTGGGAAGAATAAAGGCGTAGCCAGGGCCGTGCGAGAGGGGTTTGAGGGGGGATCAAATTGCTCCACCAAACCTGATGAAATGACATCATTATTAATTTTACAGAATTCGAGTTGATCAAAACACTTAAGCCATCTCTTAAGACAACGGTTCCCAACATGTGATCCGAGTACGATTTCTTAGGGGTCGGCAAAACTCACTGGAAATTTAAATCATTTTATATTTGACTTGATTTGCAAGAGCATTATCCTAATCAATGTGAAATTTTCTATTCAACCGAATTTTTCACAAAGCTCAACAGTCGCAAGTACAAAAACGAATATTGATAAAATACAAAAAGTGCCGGCCATTCAAGTATTAAGTAAGCAGTAGCGTATCCAGGAGGGATGCCTTTAAATCGAGACTGACTTGGGAATGCCTAAATTCTGTAAAGGAGCTGGCTACACACAATAGTGTAACCCTTAAATGGGTGCCAGGACATGCAGGAATACAAGGCAATGAAGAAGCAGACCAACTAGCAAGGATGGGAGCAAATACTCCTTTCACAGGGCCCGAACCAGCCTGTGGGCTGTCACATAAACACCTAAGACTGGAAATCGGACGGTGGAAGGAAGACGAAAACAAAAAGCTATGGGCAAAAAACCCAGGCTTAAGACAAGCGAAGAAGTTTATAACACTTCCGCAACAAAATGTAAAGAGACTTATCGCTCTAAACAGAAATGAACTAAGACTGATAAGCGGTCTTCTAACAGGACACTGTCCTTTAAAATATCATCTAATGAAGATGGGCAGAGCTGATGACGACACATGTCGCCTCTGCAATCTGACAAAGGAAACGGCGGAACACATCATGTGCGAATGTATTGCACTAACCCGTCAAAGAAGGCTAATTTTCGAAAGGGCTGAAATAAAACCTGAGGAAATATCAAAAGCCTCTCCAAAGAATATACTGGCCCTGGTAAAAGGGACGGGTCTATTCTAAGGACAGATATTGGACAACAAAGGATAGAACAAAAGATCAATTAATGGTCGCAGTTCGAAGTGCCTTAGGTCCATAATAATAATAATAATAATAAAATCCAGGAGGGAGCGAAGGGGAGCGCTCGCCCTCCCCCCCCCCCCCCGTCCCAGGCGCAACAAGCTCTTGGCGCCCCTTGCGCATCCGCTTTTTCCCAAAATCTCCGGCTTTTTTTTTTGAAATTTCAGAATAAATTCATTTTATACCACATATCTAGAGAAAAGTTACAAAAAAAGCCCGAACGAAATTCGAATACTAAAAAAAAAGTAAAAAACCAAAGAGCTTCGCCCCCTCCGCCCTCAAAGGCTAGTTACGACGCTGTAAGTAAGCACATTTTTGAGTTCTCTTGCTTGTCAGCAAAAGTAAGCATATTAAGCATATGTTTGACATATTTTTAAATTTCATTTATGGCCTCATTAAACATTTCTTTAGAAAAAATGGCACATTTATCCATAAAGGTTCGTCACTCGTGCCCTAGGCTCTTTATATTAGCCTACTCAATACTTGAATAAAGTCAAAATTGTTAAGATCAAAAAAAGACATGCTTTGAAAGCAGAGAAAAAGTAAATCTGCTTTGAATGTAATGAAATAATTTCGTCATGTCCTTAATGATTAACCCTTGGAATTTGTCAAAGATTTATATATCAGAAATTCTGATTGGAGATTTTTATTCGATAGAGGCTCCTTTTTTTGGCTGACATCCTCTCTTCCTTCAACATTCTAATCGCTGAACAGCCACTTCTATTATCAACGATTTATATATCATTATATTTATAATTTACAAAAGAATTATAAAAATTGAAAGCATTCTCGGAGACTCAGCTGAGCCGCAGTTACTTCATCTACACAGGTGGTCGGTGATTTGATTGAAATTAATAAAATTCTTAGATAGATTTTTTTAATTTTTTTATTTTAATGTTCTTTAATGGTCGACTGAATTGCAATTCTCAGTTTCGAAGCGATTCAGTCGACCATTAAAGAACATTAAAATAAAAAAATTAAAAAAATCTATCTAAGAATTTTATTAATTTCAATCAAATCACCTACCACCTGTGTAGATGAAGTAACTGCGGCTCAGCTGAGTCTCCGAGAATAGATGTCCTTCATCCCAGAATCAAAAAATTTTATTGAAAGCATTGCTGACCAAATGAAGTCGAATCGACGACCCCATGTTCCATGTGTGCGGTGAGGCGGCTCTTGAAGCCTTACTGACGAGCAGACATGAAAAAGGTAGAGAGGCTGCCAGCCGTTCTGAACCTGTTAGAACAAGAAACAAAAAAATGTAGAAAAGTATATCAATAGGTCTATCATGGGCGTAGCCAGACATCTTGTTAGGGGGGGGGCAACCTTTCGTTAGAGCGAGAAGGGGGGTTTGCAATTAATATATACATAGATTATTAATTATTTAGTTAAATAAAAAAAAAAAATTAAATTAATGTAGTGGATTGGGGCGTTAAAAAAAAAATTCCCAATGGGAAAAATATATATTTGTTTGATTTTTTTTTATTTTTAGGACCAGCCAGGGGGGGGGGCAAAGGCCCCCCCTGTCTCCCCCTGGCTACGCCCATGAGGCCTATACTGTATATTCTTGTCTGTGTGAAAATTGTATGGGTGTGTGTGTGTGTGTGTGTGTGTGGGAGTATAAAGCGATTATTATATTCTATTCGCCTTTGAAGTAAAGCAAGTATTTTCAAATATTCCCTTTTTTAATAAATCATTATGTGAACGAACAAAGGGGTTTTTTCCCATTTTTTGCAATTCTTTTCCTATACTAGCACCGTCGCCCGCGTTTGACGGGCGACGCATCAAACGAGAGGGACTCCCCCCCCCCTCCAGCTGCGGATCGTCTTTCTTTAATAATGTTCCACAATTTTTCAGACAACTAGTTTCTTATTATTTACAGTAAATTAAAAATTCAATGGAGTATGCTAATAAGTTACAAGTTAATGATTATTAACTATGAGTTTGAAAAGAGATGCGAGTTTTTTTTTTGGCATCGAGGATGAGATGCCACGCCCTCGACAAGCGGGTTGCTAAGCAACAGCCCCCCCCCCCAACCTCACCCTTGCCCTAGCACAACAATGCACCTCCAATCCATGGATATTCAATCCGTCGCCTAAAAAACACACATTCATCCCACATTCCCGAGGTATGCTATCAATTTTTCATTTTAATTAGTTTTTTTTTTTTTTTTTTAATTATCTTTTGCTTAAAACAGCTGCGCCTTCTGCTTTAAGCTTTCTTTTAAATAATCATTTAATTTTTTTTTTATTTTCAACTCTAATGTAGGGATGGAAGAGAGACTTCCCCCTCCCTTACGCTAGAAAATCATAGTAACCTTTAAATTCTAATCTAATAAAGAAAAATGAAATTTTAAAATAATTTTATTTTTTGATTTATTAAAAAAAAAAAATCTTTGTCTCCCCTCTGGAGAAATTCCAGAGGGCGTTCGTTCTATGCACTGGACCATAAGCGCTAGTTTAAATCGAAAGAAATTATGTCGATAAACCAATAAGATATAAAGATATATTTTAAAGTATCCAAGAGAAATAATCCGATGATTTTATTTAAGCCATTTGGTATCCAAATAAAATCATCGGACTGCCTGGGATCCGAACCAGCGACCCTTGGTATAGAAGGCCACCACGCTAACCCCTACTCCAAGCCCGAGCCCTAAATAGTTATTGTTATAGCTTGATAATTAAATAAAGATATTCAGCCTCTGGCATTTTTTGCAAAATAGTGCTGATATTTACATTTCTTTTGATGCAGTAAGCATTACAAGGTGGCACGAAAAAACTTTTTTCCTCGACCTTGCCCTGAGTTTGGGTCCCCAAAACTCTTGATTAGGGTTAAATAAAGGATTTTTTGGGTCTATATTGAGTCTTTATTCATTCCTGAGAACTGCCTTTTGGGAATAAATTGACGAGCAGCAAGATATAATTTTTTTTAAATCTACAACAATCCTGTTCTAAATGCAAGAGTATATTTTTTATATAATGAATAACATCTTTATTTTATAGGCGAGGGCAGAGGCCATCCTTTCTTCCGATCCGTTTCCAAATCTCAAATACTCAGAATGTACAAGCCTTATGAAATGAAAAAGAAATGCTGTTGCCTTCGGGAACAAACCGAAATCGAAAAGGAAACCAAGTTAGTCTAACAGGAAAATAAATATCTTTTTTTAATTTTATCATTGATGATAAGCTATATAAGACAAATTCTTCTCCTTATAACGCAAATCCTTATTAGATGGTTTTCTCTAATTGATAAACGCATTATCAATGTGAATTTTTTTTCCATTTAAAAAATTATAATCGTGAACTTAATAATGGAGGAGGGGGTTGTAAGATTTTGCAACCCTGTCAGAGGCTCTATTTAAACAGTTTTTTATTCGAACAAGGGGACTTGTTACTCCTTTCCAATTAAGATTAGTTATTTACCCTACAAAAGAGAGAGACAAAGAATAATATAATTAAAATTAATAAAAAATGTTTTCCCAAGCAGATCAACCCCAAAATAATAACAAATTTTCTTTTATAAGCATTCAACCCATAACAAGAATAAAGAAGCCTATTTTAGTTTAGCCAGGATAGTTAAATTCCAATTGATTTACAAAATATTGCATTTAAAAATAAACAATAGCTAGCCGATATCAGCACTTCCTGTATATAACACACACACAATCATATTATAATCAAACATGGCTTTAAAAAAACCAAAAACATTCTGCCATTTTATTAAATGAAATAAAAAAAAAAACGATTTTATTAATAAAAAAAAATAAAGGGTCGGACTAAGCCGAGCGCACAACTTTGACCACCCAATATTCAAGAAAAAAGTATTGCCCCCCCCCCTCTCTAGAGCCCCCTAATGGTCCGATGTTTACCAAAAGCTTTTCAGTTCTTGGCCTCTAATGTGTGCAAAATTTCAAAACAATTGAACAAATAGTTTTCGAGTTCTCGTTGACGAAAAAAATTACCACAGACATCATTCCAAAAATTACTTAAATGGATTCA
>JAKCPI010022835.1:0-16063 GCA_023213315.1 Euborellia annulipes
TTTTTTGAGTCGAGACATATAGTTTCCCCAGAAAATAGAAAAAAACTGAGAAAGTACTTCAAACAATTTTCACAAAAATTTTTACTGATATATAAGCATGTAAAAATAATTGATTTTTGAATTTTAATCAAAATCGTTAGAGCCGATTTTGAAAAAAAATAAAAAAAAATAAAATAAAAAAGTACTTCAGTAAAGTACTAGTACTTTTTGGCCGATTTTGTTCAAAAGCTTATTTTGTAGATAGGCCTACACAACTTAAATATAAAATTTCAATCACAGGGCGGAAAACATTTCGTTTTGCTAAGGGGAAAAAAAAGGAAGGGTGCCCCTAGTGTGTAATGTGATTCCCAACGCACTTTTGGGGGTGCCGTGGACTTCAAAAGGTTGGGAAACACTGGTCTAAATGGTCGAAAAAAGCAAAAGAAAAAAAAATGCAAATCTCACTCTACCTCAATCAGCTTGACTAGAATCTATATATAGCATGAAATTATAATTTATATTTCATTCATTGTATTTTTAAATTTTAAATAAATTATTAAAATTCAATTAGTGCAATTAAGAAAAATATTTTTGAAAATTACAACCGACTCGTAACTAATATTAAAATTATTCCCATTGAATAAATTGTGAATAATCAGGCGTGACCGGAATGAATATCGAAAGATATAAACATAATTTTTTTTTTCTACCTGAGGCTGAAAACGAGGAGCCTTCAGGAGAGGCGACCTTGGACGAGGTCGAAAGGTTCATCGACCTTGACCTCCAAGGAGGTGCATGTACTTTCTCCCCTCGAAACATCCATACAAAACATCGTTACATCTGCTTTTTTTTTAAATCCACGCTCATAAATCTATAGATATATAAATGCAATAGAAGATCTTAAAAGGAAAAAATAATGTATGGAAATGGAATAATCTTATTTAATAGAAATCTATTTTAAGATTATAAATAGGTGTAGGATGTTTACGAGCTAAAAAAAAAAACTTTTGCTATGAATAAAGTATCAGAACATATGTTTTGATTAAATTGTACAAAAATAAAAGTGAGAGTAAAGACCATTTAAAAATAATGAGAAAATCATCACAGATAAAAAAAAAAAAAAAAATTAAAAGACACCTATAAATATTGATGGAAATACGCGTTTTTAGAGTTCGTAATTTTAAAAAATCTGGTGAAACTGGTCGCACCAAAGACAAGAGAAAGTTGTGTTCTGTGCTTGTCACACCAAATTTTTGTATTGATGTATATTTATTTTCCGTCGTTATATTATAATTCAAGATGTAATAAAATTTATAAACATGGGAAAATATTTATATTTTGTTACCATTGTAATCATTTCTCTGATCTTTCCTATCTTCAAACAATTTCAAGGGCAAAATTAGAATATAAAGAACATCTAAAAAATAATTGATTTTTGAATTTTAATCAAAATCGTTAGAGCGAATTTTGAGAAAATCGAAAAAACTGAAAAAGTACATCAGTAAAGTACTAGTACCCTTTGGCCGATTTTGTTCAAAAGCTTTCACTAACAACTTTCAACAACTTTCTCTGTGTTCTGTGCTTGTCACACCAGATTTTTCGTGTCGATATATATTTAGTTTCCGCCGATATATTAGAATTCAAGATGTAAAATTTATTAGTATGAGAAAATATTTATATTTTGTTACCATGACAACCATTTATCATATCCTTCCTATAGAGTACAAGAGTAAAGAGGTCTTAAGAAGATTTCAATGACAAAATCAGAATATACATTTTAAAGAGAATCTAAAAAATAATTGATTTTTGAATTTTAATCAAAAGGGAGTGAATTTTGAGAAAATCAAAAAAAAAAAAACTGAAAAATGCATCAGTAAAGTACTAGTACTTTTTGGTCGATTTTGTTCAAAAGCTTCGTGTCACGTCCCATGGGGGTGCCTAACTTAAATATAAAATTTCAACTTCCTATCTCTTTTCGTTCTTGAGATATATTGTTCACAGTCAGACAGACACACAGAAACACACACAGTACAGACCATGTCGCGAAAACAACTTTTTTGGATTCAGAGGACCTCAAAACGTGTATCCATCAAAATATCGACATTGAATTTTTGACATGAATCCACCAACCTTTTTTGCTTATTTAAATTAAACATATTTCGACACGAAAAATTCTGCACATCATACACCTTTCAATTATTGAATCTAAGAGAAAGTTGTGCTGTTTAGTAATCACACCAGATTTTTTTGAATCTTAAATAAGCTGTTACCTTCAGTCTTTCTAGTTGGCTGATAAAGCCCTATATCTTAGAGTGCATTACGAAAAACATTTTTTGGTAAATATCTGACCTTAATAATAACTTTTTATCAATTTGAAATTTCCAAAAAAAAAAAAAAAGCTTTGAGTGATACACCCACCTTATTATTATATATTTACCTCATGCTTATTAGCATGAGCGGCAAAAAAATTTTAAGGGTTGATATTCTCTTTTTTGGTAACCTTAAAAAGATCAAAGCACATATAAATTCCTTAGTATAGTAAAAAATATTTCATTATTCTCTAATATAATTGGACTAAAGAGGAATATGTGTCCCTTCTCTAAAGGAATTTCTCCTCTGAGAACAATTTATCTCATTAAATATTCAGTCAGGTTAAATAAATAAATTACTTGTAGTGAAATTTAATTTTCTTCATTATTTATATGTTTGCACTTTGTTTATTGGAATTCTTTCCTGACACTTATTAAAAAAATATAATTTAATAAACATTAAATGACGAAAGTGAAAAGTAATGCAATGCTTTAACACCTATTAAGAAATAAAGTTAACTAAATTGGTTCAATTGGCGCTATTCAATTAAATAATATTCTTTTTTTTTTTGGAATGTGGAGCTATTTAGACTTCGCTCAAGAGATTTTAAATTTTATCACTAATATTTGATTATTAAGACATGGATTTTTTATAGTTGAGTATTTAAGATTTTTTTTTTTTAATTTAATTAAGGTCTTTTTCGGCATAGTAGGCCATTTAGACCCTGTCTCTATTTATTTAATTTGATTGGTAGCCAATTCAAATGAAATAAATTTTAGAGGTAGAAACTCTACCATAGCCAGGCCCAAGGACTATTATTTGTACTTGAAAACAAATAAAATCCAAGAGAAGATATTTTGGTTGCAGTGCTACCAGGCGTTTAGAAATTCAATCCAGTATTTTAAAAAATCCAAAAAGGAACTTGTCTGCAATTATATTTTCTAGTCGAACGTTATGAAGTATTCCCAAAAAAAGTACTTCGGTCTTCTTTATTATATTAATATATCCCTGGTAAAATAAACTCAGTAATTAATTAAATGGTTGGTTTGAATGTTCTTTGAATATTCCATACATTTCTTTGTTTGGCTGTGACGTCACGTCTTACAATGCATGTATAGAGGCCACTTAGCGAGGCATATAAGAAAAACTTGAAAAAAAGCCTATGAAAAATTGCTCGTTATCTGCTCAAATAACTTCTGTCTTAAGAGGTATAATTATTTTGAATATACGGTTTTAAAGAAAGCTAAAGATTTCACCATGTATTTTCTTCCTGTTATTTCATTTTACCGAGTGAGTGCGCGCGGCGGGAAATTCAAATTTGAAGGTTTAAACCACTGTAGATTCCGAACGATTAATAAGATCAGACTAAATTTGATGTCAATTTGTGCAGAAAGAAAAACTCTAATTGCCTATATAAAAAAATCGCGAATAATAAACTCAAGAATTGATTTTTTTTTTTACCTGATAAAAAAAAATTATTTAAATTTTTAATGTACAATATATATGTTCATTTGCAAGTAAAAAAAAATCGTTCGAAATCAGGCAATAGATGTTGTCACGTTAAAACACCACCAGCTCTGAAGATGACACAGCCAACATCAATTTTTTTTCAGTTTTTTCGGCATCTCAGGCCATATAGACTCTAAACGATACACATTATTTAAATACATTTATTATGTGCAGCTCCAGGCATATATTTCTTCTTAGTAAAGAAAAAAAGTTTACGTTAGTTAAGTAATATAATTAACTCCTTTATTTCCACTGATTGTATTTATTTATTTATTTATTTATTTTCTGATCGATCAATAAAGAATAGTGAAATTGACTTGGTTGTAGAAATCCAACTTATCTTTTATTTTTCAGTTCGTTTGAATGAATTTCTTGTGTTAAATCTTGCATGTGTATTGGAAATATTTTTTTCTCGAATGAGCGATCCTAGAGATGGGAGAATTTTTTTTTTTTTTTGGATTGTTTCTTTTTGGGGATATTAACGTACTCAAGGATAAAAATAATCATTTTAAAATAATGTTGGAAAAAAAGGGTTTAGATCGATTTATTGATCATAGGCCTATTAAAAAATATTTCAATTGGAATTGATTTATTGTGCAATTATTTAGAACGCCAAGTCGAATTGAGAGGAAAAAACGACTTGGAATGAATGCGTTCATGTTTTATGAATAAATTTAATTAAAAAGTTATAATTTATAAATGAGCCGCAAGGATCGTGGGTTCGAAAGACTAGAAGGTCGTAACTTTTTTTATTTAAAGTTAATTTAATATTGATGTCCTCCAATCTGTCACCAGACTGGAAATAAAACGTAGAAACTTTGTTAGTATTCGAGAAATTATTGAGAATATCATTAAATTCAGTTATTATAAAAATAGATATGGTAGACTCCTAGAATACTGTAGATTCGATTATATAGAAAAGAATTTTAGTGGGTTGAAGTTGCTGAGGAAAATGACGTTTTCTTCTTAAATTGCTCTGTTAGGCATATAATTAGAAACTAAACTCTGTCTATCTGGAAATCAACTACTGTAAGATATCTACCAATATGATGGAAAAAACAATCTTGAAGGAAAATAAATTCTAACCTACTTACTGACTAGAGTTTGGACCCCGGTGGAAACCGAAACTGGTTTACCGGTTTTTTGACTAATTTTCAAAAACCGAGAAACCTAGTTTTTCCCGAAAAACCGAAGCCGGTTTTTTTTTTATTTATTTTATTTTTTCTTCAGTAATAGTCGCGTATCCAGGTGGGGGCGAATGGGG
The DNA here is from genome assembly GCA_023213315.1 of Euborellia annulipes. NCBI lineage: Eukaryota > Metazoa > Arthropoda > Insecta > Dermaptera > Anisolabididae > Euborellia > Euborellia annulipes. Next base: position 5,063 of record JAKCPI010022835.1, read on the forward strand.
GCACTCGCCCCCCCCCCAACCGGCCCAGGCGGATCAAGCCTCGGCACCGACTAGGCGCCCTAGCGCCCCGGCTTTCCGGCTTTTTTTTTTTTGAAATTTCACAATACATTCATTTTATATCACAAATCCGGGGATCTTTTTCCGTACTAATCCATAAAATATTTCAAAATTATGTTGTATACCAATTAATTTAACTTCCAAAAATGGTGGTGCGTTCTAAATAGCTTCACATGTTGAAAAAATAAAAAAATAAAAAACCGGTTTACCGGTTTTATTCTTTGTAAAAAACAAAAACAAAAAAAAACGGTTTTCAGAATTTTCTGGTTTTTCCAAACCCTATTACTGACACAATTTGGAAGAAAAATATAAAAAAAAAAAAAAACCTCCGTCCCCAAGCGATGAAATTTGTAAATATAAATTATATTGATTTTTACTTTCTCTTATCACTATATATGTTAATATATAAAGAGAGAAAATATTGGATTCATGTCAAAAATTCGTTTCGATATTTTGATGGATATACAAGTTTTGAGGTCTCTTGAGACCAAAAAAATGGTTTTCGCGACCTGTTCTGTCTGTCTGTGTGTGTGTGTGTGTGTGAACAAAATACCTGTTGAATTAGTATAAGTATCTTTTAGTGTAAGTTCTAAGTCCGGCATTGAGCCTTCTTTAGGTCAATCCCGTAAAACGGACCTATTCAAGAATAAAAGTACGAGCTAAATTTTAACTCAGGCCGGCTCGAAAAATCTCAAAAACAGGACGCTCCTAGGGGTTAAAACTTTGGATACCCATAATTTAGAAAATAGGTAATCTATAATTAAAAAGATTTTTAAAAATAAATACAACTAAATTTAGTTGAAACATTATAAGTAGGAAAAATTAATCAAAAAGATTTAATATAATCAATGTTTTTGTGATTGTGTCGACATTCGCATCAAGATATATTGAATCATATTATCTAGTGTTTTTGATAAACTTTATCTACATACACTTAATTACCAACAAGGCAATTTTAACGTTTAAGAATTAGGTAATTCCAGATAAAATAAATTTTAAAAAGTATTTAAAATTAAAATAATGACAGTCCTGGTGAGTTCATTATTACAATAAAATAATGAGTCTAAAAATAATTAAAAAAATACTTTTGAATTCAGAGGATGATTGTGCTTCATTCTCTAATAAGAGGCATTTAGTAATTTACATTATTTTACCATAACTATTAACTATTGATTAGTTAAATGATTTTAGGCCCACGGGGCGTGGGGATACCAGATGGTTAAATAAAAATTCCTGGACCCTTTAAATTAAAATTAAAAAAAAGGAAATTATATTTTTTTATTGGCTGAGGTGCCGAAAGGGAAAGGGGAAGGGGGTGGGGGGGGGGGGGGAGAGAGAGAAAGAATTAAAAATAAAAAAAAAATAAATGATTTTAGTACGTCTATCTTCTTATAAAAATTAAAAATTAAACATTTCATTTTCTTAGCTTCCTCATCTCTTCCGCTTTTAGATCGATGACTTCAGGATTCTTAAAGCCGAATATTATCAATAATATTTTTAAAAGGGTTATTAATTAATCTCTTCAGAGTGGAGCTCCGATCTCAAAGCGTCTAGCGTCGTTTTCTTTCCCTCTTATCTCCATCGTTTTAGTCGATTGACGCTCCTGCTACTGCTGCTGGCTCCTTTCGTTATCACCAGGGAACTGTCAAAGTGTCTATAAATCAATTCACTTGTATTTATTTTTTTCCTCTTAGAAGTATTTTGACGTTTCTTTAAAGCCAGTCTGACATCCAAATATATATTTATTTATAATAGATTGTTTTTGAATTGATTTTAAATTTTTTATAGATTATATATAAAAAAAAAAAAAATACTGATTAATTTTAGTGAAAAACTATAGTTATAATTTTACAGTTGAAGTTGAATTAGCTATAATTTATTTATCTAACCTCCAACTAATTTGTATAAGATAGAGGGTTCTTTTTTTTTCAGGTTACTAAATTTTATGCCAAGCCTCGGTAAGAAAAAGTCGACAGAAAGCCATGGAAAATGGCTCCCTAGAGAGAGATGGCCTCTTCTTTAATTCGTCTATAAAGGCTATTTAGATAGATTAAAAAAAACGCAGGCTAAGGTTCGGAATAAGGTGCTTTACCTCCCGTTATTCCAGGCCTTTACCACCCTTTCTTTGAAATGAATGATTGATTTTCTTCTCAATAAAAAAAAAAGTTTCTAACATCTATTCTCGAGAGGAAACGAAAACGTATCTCAAAGTTTTAAAAGACATAATTTAAGGTTGAGGGTCTCCACAATTATGCAAAAAAATCTGATGAAAAATGAAATAAACGTGAGAATAAAGAACAAATTTTTGCTTTCTCTTACCATATATATGAAATATATAGAGAGAGAAAGTATTGCGACCATGTCAAAAATTCGATGTCGAGATTTTGATGGATATTTGAGGTCCAAAAAAAGTGGTTTTCGCGACATGGTCTGTCTGGCTGTGTGCCTGTGTTCAATATAAAGCATGAAGGAGCTTTGAGATACGAGGTTGAAATTTTATATTAAGGGGGCTGTAGAGTGAAAAATAAACAATCGGCCAAAGGCTAGAAGTACTTTGCTAATGTATTATTTCAGTTTTTTCGTTTTTTCTCAAAATTTGCTCCAACGATTTTGATTAAAATCCAAAAATCATTTAGTTTTTAGATGCTCTTTAAAATGTATATTCTCATTTTGCCATTGAAATCTTTTGAAGCACTCTTTCTCAAGTACTTCATAGGAAATAGATAGGAGAAATGGTTGCCATGGTAACAAAATATAAATATTTTCCCATGTTTTAAATTTTACATCTTGAATTCAAATGTACCGTAGTGTCCTTTAAAAACCGTAAGCCAGGAGTCTGAAGATTTCTTCAGACACCCAATAGGGATATTTTTAATCGAAAATTTGTTGTGAAAGATTGTTTTTTTATATTTTTGGGCCTCCTCCTCCTCCCCTCATAGCCCACCAATCCTCACCAAGGATGATTTGGCCGTGCCAGGAAGAACTGGAGAATATGGCAAAATGACAATAGATTATCAATTTACCATAAAAAAAAAATTTATAATAGTTTCCAAATTTTTTGATTTTATCACTTGATGAAATTTACTTTTGTTTCTTTCAAAATTAATCTTGAAGACTTCTTTTTTTTTATTTGCACTTCACTTCACTTTATAATATATAATTTTTAAAAAAATAGAAAAATTAATTAAAAAATAAAAATGAGTTCGCGATAGTAAGAAATTTAATATAAAAATGCAGAAAAAATTGTTGAATTTGATCACCCACCACAAGTTCAAATAAACAGTGGCGTAGCTAACTCTAAAAGGGCAAATTCCAAAAAGATACCTTTAATTTGTATTTACTTACTGTGTATATTAAAATTCGATGAGTTGATACCAATAGATAATAATGGTGCACTCTTAAGCCAGAATGTTTTCTTCAGTTGTATTTACCGGTATAAATTTTTTTTTTTTTTTTTATTTAGCCAAAATGAAAAAAAATAACAAACATCAAGGAAATACAAATCATCTGAAAAATATAAAATTTGAATTAATTTTGCCCATTTTATTTTAATAAGTATTGTATATGAAATTTACTTACTTATTGAAATTTCATGTAATAGGCCTACTAGACCAGGCGCTGGAGGTAGTTGAGTATGCAAAATTTGAGGACCGAATTCTGACAATGGATTTGGGCTAAGAATAGCTCCCAGAATAAGGATCCGGATCTTGCCGGGCCAATTTTTGGTCCAATTTTTTTTTACCCCCACCCCATAGGAAATCAATGGAGTGCATGCTAAGATGATGTGAAGATTTGCAATTATGGTCAAATTCGAGTACTTAAAACCTCAAACAATGAAAAAACTGTCTTGTCAGCAACTGAGGGGATCCTCTAGAGTCCCCTGAGAAGTACTATCTTGCCACCAGTTGTGGTGGTCCCCTCTAACCCCTTCATCTCTTTTCTCTCTCTTTGTTATAAATTTAAATATACGGCTTTAACACCATGCCAAATTGTGGGGAGCGGCAATTATGTTCATAATCCACTACCTGGTATCCCAACCAATGAAAAATACTATCTTGCCGCCAACTGCGGTGGTCCCCTCTAACCCCTTCACCTCTTTTATCTCTCTCTTTGTTATAAATTTAAATATACGGCTTTAACATCATGCCAAATTGTGGGAACCGGCAATTATGTTCATAATCCACTAGCTGGTATCCCAATCAATGAAAAATACTATCTTGCCGCCAGCTGCGGTGGTCCTCTCTAACCCCTTTACCTCTTTTCTCTCTCTTTGTTATAAATTTAAATATACGGCCTTAACATCATGCCAAATTGTGGGGACCGGCAATTATGCTCATAATCCACTAGCTGGTATCCCAACCAATGAAAAATACTATCTTGCCGCCAACTGCGGTGGTCCCCTCTAACCCCTTCACCTCTTTTATCTCTCTCTTTGTTATAAATTTAAATATACGGCTTTAACATCATGCCAAATTGTGGGAACCGGCAATTATGTTCATAATCCACTAGCTGGTATCCCAATCAATGAAAAATACTATCTTGCCGCCAGCTGCGGTGGTCCTCTCTAACCCCTTTACCTCTTTTCTCTCTCTTTGTTATAAATTTAAATATACGGCCTTAACATCATGCCAAATTGTGGGGACCGGCAATTATGTTCATAATCCACTACCTGGTATCCCAATCAATGAAAAATACTATCTTGCCGCCAACTGCGGTGGTCCCCTCTAACCCCTTCACCTCTTTTCTCTCTCTTTGTTATAAATTTAAATATACGGCTTTAACACCATGCCAAATTGTGGGGAGCGGCAATTATGTTCATAATCCACTACCTGGTATCCCAATCAATGAAAAATACTATCTTGCCGCCAGCTGCGGTGGTCCTCTCTAACCCCTTTACCTCTTTTCTCTCTCTTTGTTATAAATTTAAATATACGGCTTTAACATCATGCCAAATTGTGGGGACCGGCAATTATGCTCATAATCCACTAGCTGGTATCCCAATCAATGAAAAATACTATCTTGCCGCCAGCTGCGGTGGTCCTCTCTAACCCCTTTACCTCTTTTATCTCCCTTTATTATAAATACACCAGGTAGTAGATTATGAGCATAATTGCCGGTCCCCACAATTTGGCATGGTTTTAAGACAGTACATCTAAATGTATAATAAAGGGAGAGAAAAGAGGTGAAGGGGTTAGAGGGGACCACCACAACTGGCGGCAAGATAGTATTTTTCATTGATTGGAGCACGAGGTAATGGATTATGAGCATAATTGCCGGTCCCCACAATTTGGCATGGTGTTAAAGCCGTACATTTAAATTTATAACAAAGAGAGAGAAAAGAGATGAAGGGGTTAGAGGGGACCACCTCAGTTGGCGACAAGATAGTATTTTCCATTGGTTCGGATACCAGCTAGTGGATTATGAGCATAATTGCCGGTCCCCACAATTTGGCATGATGTTAAAGCCGTATATTTAAATTTATAACAAAGAGAGAGAAAAGAGGTAAAGGGGTTAGAGAGGACCACCGCAGCTGGCGGCAAGATAGTATTTTTCATTGATTGGGATACCAGCTAGTGGATTATGAACATAATTGCCGGTCCCCACAAGTTGGCATGATGTTAAAGCCGTATATTTAAATTTATAACAAAGAGAGAGAAAAGAGGTAAAGGGGTTAGAGAGGACCACCGCAGCTGGCGGCAAGATAGTATTTTTCATTGATTGGGATACCAGGTAGTGGATTATGAACATAATTGCCGCTCCCCACAATTTGGCATGGTGTTAAAGCCGTATATTTAAATTTATAACAAAGAGAGAGAAAAGAGATGAAGGGGTTAGAGGGGACCACCACAACTGGTGGCAAGATAGTACTTCTCAGGGGACTCTAGAGGATCCCCTCAGTTGCTGACAAGACAGTTTTTTCATTGTTTGAGGTTTTAAGTACTCGAATTTGACCATAATTGCAAATCTTCACATCATCTTAGCATGCATTCCATTGATTTCCTATGGAAATAAGAGGGGTGGGGGTAAAAAAAAATTGGACCAAAAATTGGCCCGGCAAGATCCGGATCCTTATTCTGGGAGCTATTCTTAGCCCAAATCCATTGTCAGAATTCGGTCCTCAAATTTTGCATACTCAACTACCTCCAGCGCCCGCTCTATACTTAATCTTGAAGACTTCTTTTTCTTTAAAACAAAATAAAAATAAAATTCTGAAAGAATTTAAGCAAAAACAATGTCGTCCTTCATGAACAATTCTTTTTATTATTCGCATCAAAAGGAGTATGCGAAATCTCAAAAAAGAATTACGATTTAAAATCCGAAAAACCGTAAGCCGGGTGTCTGAAGAAATCATATCAGTGAGAATGAACGTGATTTTATGGATTACGAGTAAACAAGAGACGAGGGGGCTCCTGAAAGAGATCCTACCTAGCCTAATTAAAAATACGAACGAATTGTAGTTGAATATACCCATAGTCTATTTGAGCATTGATTGAAAAAATTCCGTCCTTTTCAAACAAGGCTCTAACTAGTTAAAATAATTTTGTACTCACAAAATCACTAAATCTGGAGCTCTCCGCAGCATCCCTGATGTCAATTGGACGGCTTCTCTGCCAAAACTAAATTCGATTCTTGCTTAAGCACAGACTAAACGGAGCAAAGATATACGAGCCTGATCCTGTTTAAATTTGCAAAGCCTGCAAGAGAAAAATATAGTAAATTAAATAAAAACATGGCGAAAATATTAGTGAAGTGAATTTAAAAATAAATTTTATTATTATTAAATATTTTATAGAGTTTTATTATTTTGTGAGTATAAATATTATTCGAGTATATAGGTCTATATGCACTAATAAAGGCAATAATAATAATATAGGGCTACTACTATTCACCTTTCGAGGGATTGTTCCCGCAATCGATCCTTTCCTCCTGAATCCCAAATGCTCTGGAGAGACACAAATCTGCAAAAGAAAACGTCTATTAAAATCTCTCTCTTAGCAAAGATAAAAAATTAGGTTTAAATATTTTCTAACATTCAAAAATATTAATGTTTCTCCAGTATTAATTAGTTGTAATGACAACTATTATTTTAAACGTTTGATCAAAAAGAAATAATAGACAAATCACTTAACATTGTGTTAGAAATATATTTTTTTACTTTTTTAATATCTAAATAAATTAATTTTTTTAATAACATACACAATTCCTTCTCCCCACTCCTAGAAATATACATAATAATTAATTTAATATTCGAAACGTTCGTTTTTAGAAGTTAAATTTAATAAGAAAAAAATTAAATCAATTTTTTCAATGAAAAAAAAAAAATCTGGTGTGACTGGCGCACAGCACACAACTTTCTCTTACCTTCGGTAATCGAAAGTTCTGTACTGTGCTTGTCACACCAGATTTTTTGTGTCGACATATATTTAGTTCCCGACAGTACGGAACATATGAATTCAGATGTAAAATTTATAAGTATGGGAAAATATTTATATTTTGTTACCATGGCAACCATTTCTCCTATCCTTCCCTATGAAATACAAGAGTAAAGTGGTCTTCAGAAGATTTCAATCGCAAAATGAGAATATACATTTTAAAGAGCATCTAAAAAAATGAGTGATTTTTGAATTTAAAAAAAAATCGTTGGAGCAAATTTTGAGAAAATCGAAAAAAACTGAAAAAGTACATCAGTAAAGTACTAGTACTCTTTGGCCGATTTTGATTAAAAGCTTATTTTTCCGGTCCAGGAGGGTGTTTAACTTAAATATAAAATTTCAGCCTCATAGCTCAATTCCTTCATGCTTAAAATTGAACACAGACACACCCACACACCCACCCACCCACCCACACACACCCCACACACACACACACACACACACACACACACACACACACACACACACACACACACAGAGACCATGTCGCGAAAACCACTTTTTTGGATTCAGGGGACCTCAAAACGTGAATATCCATCAAAATCTCGCCATCGAATTTTTGACATGAATCCAATACTTTCTCTATATATATATATATTACATATATACATAGGTAAGAGAAAGTAAAAATATTATTTACCCTTAATATGACGTTCAAAGGGGCTGGCTGGGATGTGACTGAGGGGAGTTTTATAATTATTCACTTAAAGATAAAGAGAGCATATTGCCTAAAGGCCAGGCGCTGCGACTACTGACCTGTCTAGCACTCGACTGAAGGCCCTTTGGCTCTCTCTCTCTCTCGGCTCTCTTTAGAAAAGAATCCTAATAACACTTCCCATTTAAGTAAAAGCAGTGGCGTAGCGACAGAGGAGCGAGTGGAGCGGCGGCTCCAGGGCGGAGGGCAGGGTGGGGGCGCCGGGCACATATAATAAATAATACTTTTTATTTAATTTTTTGTCTATATTTTGATCCTTTTGTAGAACAAAAAATTATTTGGATCCTTTAATCAATTAATTTTTTCTCTGTTGTTTTTTAATAGAAATCTGCATTTTTTTATTTAAAATGACAAATGTTAGGATTCACGGCCAAAGATAAATAAATATATTATCCCGTTTTATTCAAATTTAATTTTAAAAGTAGACAAAATAAAATAAAAATATTGTTTTGCTGACTAAATATGATTTTTTTTTTTTTTACTTTTAATATTGGCCTAATAAATTAGAAAAAGCATTGAATTATTTTTAGTAGATATTGTGGTTAAATTTTCGTATTATACACAGATTATATATGCTGAGCCTTCAGATGAAGATGAAGAAATCTGGAGGAATTTTTTTATATGAAAAATTTTTTTTTACCGTGGTAGGGTGGGGTGTCGGTTACCGATTGATGGTAGTGTTCGAGGGGGAGGGAGGGGGAAGCGCCAGCATTTAAGTCGCTCCATGGCGCCAAAATCCTTGCTACGCCACTGAGTAAAAGACAAAAAAATACTTTTTACTTTATTTATAAAAGGAAAAATATATTGACAGATGTTTTAAAATATTCAGAGTAAAATATTTTCACTATTAATCAAACCAACCCTTTAAATAAATAAAATAATTTATAACGTTACTTTTAAATTTTTTTTTTCAATTGTGAATAAAGTAAATTTACGAGGTTCAAATATTTTATATTTAAATTATGCCCTCCCCCCCCTCCCCCCAAGGGGAGAAAATAAGCTTTTAAACAAAATCAGTCAAAAAAAACTTTAATTCTAATATATCGGCGGAAACTGCCTTCGAGCTTGGTCTAGTGGCTAGCGTGCTGGCCTTCTATACCAAGGGTTCGGATCCTAGACAGTCCGATGAATTTATTTAAGCCATTTTGATACCAAATCGGAGTGTGAGTGTGAATGGGAAAAAATGTGAGTGTTTAAAAAAAAAACTAAATATATGTTGACACAAAAAAATCTGGTGTGACAAGCACAGAACACAACTGTCGATTATCGAAGGTAAGAGAAAGTTGTGTGCTGTGCGACTAGTCACGCCAGATTTTTTCAACATTTTATTTTGGCTTTTTTTAATTTCATTTTAAGGCCTTTTTCGGCATTGAAGGCCATTTAGATCTCGTCTCTTATTTCAATTGGATTGGATTAGCCAATTGTCATGAAATTTTTGTCGCATGAGATGGGTTGCGAACTCTTGACCTTTGGTATATTTTGACTGTTAGACTGTATAGCTCTATTTAAATTAATTGATTCCCGCTTTTACATCCCACAAAATCAAAGCGATTGATCTATTATGCAATTAAAATTTAAAAATTTTAACAAATTATAAATTGAATCGGTCATTTCAAAAACCACCTAAGTCACATTTTTTTCCAACGTCCTTATTTAGCTGTAAATGATTTCTTAAAGATATTCTGGGTAAAATCTACGAAAGTAAATACATTCCTTCCTCTTCATATTGCATTTTATCAGAAATATAGCTGGCCAACTGCAAATGATGAAGTTTAAAGCAAAAAAAATTTAGACTTAATGCGGTTTTTTAAATGACCGATTCATTTAAATACTTAATTATAAATTCTATGAAATAACGAAGTTTAAAATTTTTAAAATTTTTTTCATTTTTTACGAATAACTTCTGAACTACTGAACGGATTGTCATGAAATTTGCTCCAGGTCTAAAGGATATTGTCATAATTATTATGGCTGAATTTCAAAAGATTTAGTTCACTGAGAAAAACGTGGTTCGCGATAATAATTAACCACTCATTTTTACCGCTCTCTGCGGTCCGATTCACTTCTAGTTTAAATACCTTCTTAGGCCCACTTAGATCTACAATGCTCCTAATCCGATGAATATTTACAAAGATATAAGCAAAAAAGGACATCACCCACGCATACATCTTATACCTAAGGCATATTCAATTTTTTTTTTCATTTCTGGGGTCGTTATGACCTGAAACGGCAAGATATATAATAAAAAGGGCGGTAAGATTTTTTACGATCATAATACTTTTGCCTTATTATATTACAAATAATACAGTATATTGTCGGGAAAGTATAATAAAAATCAGATGAAGAACAACAGGGGGGGCGTCTCTATTTTGAGTAGGCCCTCACCACAGGGTCTGAGAGGTATAAAGGAGAGAAGACACACAAGGGTTGGTTTTTTTATTTTATTTTACACATTTAATTCAAAAAAATGAAATTTTCAAAAATAATGAATTTGATGTTTAGTTATTCAATGTGTTTTGTCTTCCTATTCTCAAAGAGAAAAATCGTTAAAAGAGAACAGTTAAATTCTTTCTTGTTCATCAACCCCCATTCTCAGAAATAATCTCGTTGAAAGATTTTTTTTTATGAATTTTAATAATTTTATTATTTTTAAGAGTTCATCAATAGGATGGCTATATAAAGGGAAGATTATTTTTCGTTTTAATTAATTTCAATCTAAAATGCAGAGGAATTAAAATTCAAATATAACTTTGTTGTCGTTGGTTAAAAAAAAAAAAAAAAAAATTAAAATTATAT